>SNQJ01S0030595.1:69934-82262 GCA_010110895.2 Picea sitchensis | reverse complement strand
AATGATGGAATATGATGATCAATGCAAGCTGGACCCCACAATGCCTCTCAAATACCCTTATACTCGCTATAACATCCATCTAGCTACTCTGGTCATCATAAATCTCTGCACTGTGATGATGTCCCAAAGTGGGAACATTACATCTCAACATAATTTGGAGGTTGACTCAAGTTGTTACACACCAATATGGTGACTACTCCAAGGATTTTTTTCTTCCCTTAAAACTTCAACGCACTCTATACAAGATGATGATGGTACACACCTTTAGTTTGCTTCATTAGATCTAAACAAACTTATATAAAATTTCTATTTTGAATTTATGTCAATTCTCAAGACTTCATAAGAGTGTCTTACATTGTCAATTAATGATGTTTGTGTTTGTTTAGTATAAACTTGAACATTATGTGTTTATATACATTATTTTATTCTTACATTCTACTTGTATTGTGTTGAGTTGAACTATTTTAGCTTGAATTACATTAAACCTTAATGTACTAATGTATTAAAGTTTGTTATTCATTTGAGGGATTTTATTACATGATTTTTTGAGTTAACATGTTTCAAGTGAAAACTCCACTCATCATTAAGGTGGGTTGTAAGAAGTCACTCATCATTAAGGCACTTTGTAGAAGGTAAGTCTCAACAGTTCATAAATTTTAAACCAATCCAGATGCTCAGAAAATCAACCAGAAATTTAAAAGCCGACAGCAAAAAAACTTATCCGAAAAGTAACTCAGGAAGAAAGATTGCTCCAGCCCACTCCATTTCCCAACTACTTGCGAACTACCTTCGTAAATGTAGAACCCTACAAAATTTCTATAAATAGAGACTCGCTTTGTATTTCAATATAGAAGAAATAATAGATTAGTTATGTTCTCATTCTGTTTGAGTCTCTGTGTCTATTTTCTGAGTTCTGTTGTCTGTGTGGAGGATAAGCTGATCTTATCCTCTTCCTGTGGTCTGATTTCACATGGTGCCAGAGCTGCAGGGCGTCATCCCCCTCCATCCCTCCTTCCTGCCTCTGTTTTGAGATCCATCCCTCCTTCCTGCCTCTGTTTTGAGATCTGGGCATTTTTTGGGTCGCTCTCCTGCTCGTTTTCTTTGCTAACCCTGCTTGAACGGAATGCATTCACCTCTGTTCGTGGGTCGATTTCCTTTTGAAGGTTTGGCTCCCTCTGCTCGTGGGTGGTTTTCCCTCTATTCGAGAGTTTTTTTCTCTCTATTCGTTGGTCATTTTTTTTTCTGAAGTTTCGGCTTTGCTGCTCAGCCCTCACTCTGCTTCTGTTCGTGGGCTCTCTCGACGCTTTAGTGGTGTTCTGGGTCGTTCTCCTCTCTACCCAGAAAACTGCTCAAGGGTCGGCTCTCCTCTTATTTGGTGTGCCCCCTTCTTTGCATATCGTGTTGTTCAGCTCTCTCTGCTCAGAAAATTTCTCGGGCAGCCAACCAGTCTTCGTTTGACCTTTTGAATAGAGGTTTACACTTTTTAAATTAAATATTACCATTTTCCTTGTGTTGGGAACAATCTTTGTAAAAGTGAAGTGTCTTTTTTAATAAAAGTATTTTTTGAGGTGGGGGGAGTCACGCTTAGAAGGCCAATTTAGGGCCTTGTTTTTTGCTTGCTCCTGTGGATTACTTGTCTCTTAATTGACATCTTCATTCTTTTGCTATGGCTGACAAGTTACCTTTGCCTATTTTAACCCCTCATAATTAGTTTACATGGAAATCTGCAATGGTTGTTTTATTGGGGAGTAAGGGTTTATAGGGTTACTATCGATGCAAAAATTGAACCTACACAAAATATTGAAAAACTTAAATGGCATAATCAATGAAGTTGTAGGTATAATATGTCTATTTCTTTTTATGGAATTATTGTTTCATTTTGAAGGCATGGATATTCCTGATGCAATGTGGAAGCAACTTGAACAACTATTTGGTAAAACAAATGGAATTCGTGGTCATCCATTGGAAAATGAATTAATCAGTCTAAATCCTAATAATTTTGATACTATTCAAGATTTTGTTTCCAAGTTCAAGTCTCTTCGGCTTCAATTAAAGGATTGTAGTATTGAGAAAAATGATGAACAACTCATTTTGTCAGTACTCTCTAAATTATGTGAGCCTTATTCAGTGTTTGTTTCCACATTTTATTCAACTAAGGATGCCTTGGGGACACATTTTGTAATGCCTTATTTTGATGCTTTTGCTAAAGACTTACTCATGAGCAAGATAAACTCATTCAAATGGGTGCTCTTCGCTCCAAAAATTCTAAGTCTCATGCTTTTGTAGCTAACTCAAAGATACAACATAAAAAGGCATCTAAATGGAAACAAACGCAAAGCACAAATGAGTGCAACTCTTCAAATCACTCATCTAAACAAGATTGTAAAGGAAAGAAAAGTCCTCTTAAATGCGCCTTTTGTGGAAAAGAAGGTCATCCAGAGTCTCGTTGCTTCAAGAAATTGGTTGTTTTGTCTTTAGAAATGAAGAAACACAATTTAAATGGCAATCCATCTTCTTCTAGCAATAGTACAGGAAATGCTATAGCTCTCTCCGCTACGGCAAGACATGTTTCTCCACCTAAATGGATATTTGATTATGGAGCAACTCATCACATGGCTGCACATAAGGATTTGGTTGCTTCCATTAATTCATGCAATACAAAGCATATTTATATGGGCAACTCTTCACCTTTGGATGTAAATGGGCAAGGGTCCATTGAGATGATAGATGGCATGATTAACAATGTTCTATATGTTCCTAATCTTTCAACTAATTTTCTCTCAATTTATCAAATTGCAAATTTTGGTTCAGGGAGAACAATCATGTTTACTCCTAATTTTGTAGTTGTTTGTGAAATCGAGGATCCCTCACAAATTGTTGCCATAGGAAAAGTGGATCATAATGCACACTTGTACTCATTTTGTGCAAGAGTCTCCTACTAATGCCTCACTTGCTCACTCAAATGAGTTAAGTAAATTATGGCATGAGCGATGTTGTCACTTAAACTATCACTATGTTCAACAACTAAGTAAGTGAAATATGGTCATTGGTCTTCCTCCTATCTCATTGTTGATGGTGTTTGCACTGGGTGTGTTCTTGGCAAGCATCCTCAAGATACATTTGATAAAGGAAAATCTTGGAGAGCTTTCGAAGCTCTTCAACTTGTCCACAGTGATGTTGTAGGCCCTTTTCCTACCTTGTCCTTTCAAGGAGCCCACTATTTCCTTACATTCATTGATGACTACTCCAAGCACACTTGGGTTTATTTTTTAAAGAACAAAAGTGAGGTTATTGACAATTTTCTTATGTTCAAAGCCTTAGTTGAAAAGCAATCTAGAAAGTCTATCAAATGCTTACAAACTGATAATGGCCGTGAATATGCCAACCACATATTTGAAGAATATTGTGCCAATGAAGGAATTCAACTACAACATTATGTGCCATATTGTCCACAACAAAATGGTGTCGCTGAAAGAAAAAATCGTACCTTGAAGGAGATGTCTAGTTTCATGATCCATTCTAAAGGTCTTTCGCCACAATTTTGAGCTGAAGCCATTAATTGTGCCAATTATGTTCAAAATCACACACCTCACAACGTTGTCCAAGGTGTGACCCCAAAAGAAGCTTGAAGTGGACGGAAATCTTTCGTAAGCCATCTCAGAGTCTTTGGGTGCAATGTTTGGGCCCACATTCCCAAAGAAAAATGCAAGGCAATGGGCATACAAAGTAAGATTTGCATATTTTTTGTCTACCCTGATGATGTTAAAGGGTATAAATTACTTGATCTTGACACACATGAGTTGATCATCAGTAGGAGTGTTCGATTTGATGAACATTCCCCTCAACATCTTGGATCTTTGTATGATTCTCCTTCTTTTGAATTGACTCCACCAGCTAATGATTGTACTCTTGAAGAACAATGCAAAGAAGTTCTTCCATCACTTCTTAATTGGGGTCAAAGAAGAACCATGTCCTCTCTTCAAAGGACTCCTAGAGTATTCATGGCTAGTGCTTCAGATCCAAAGGATTTTAATGAAGCCCATGGTATTGTAGAGTGGGATACAACCATGGAAGATGAGTATAATTCCTTGTTAAAAAAATGCACTTGGGACTTAGTCCCTCTTCCAAAAGGTAGAAAATTGGTTCGATGCAAGTGGGTATATCGAACCAAGTATGCAACAAAGGGTACTATAGACAAGTATAAAGCTCGATTGGTTGCTAAAGGTTTTTCTCAAGTTGAGGGCATTGATTATTTTGAAACCTTTGCACCCATGGCTAAAATGAATTATATTCTCCTTGTTCTCTCTCTAGTTGCATCCTACAAGTGGATAGTAAACCAGATGGACGTGAAAGGTTCATTTCTTCATGGAGATCTACAAAAAGAAATACATATGGAGCAACCACTTGGTTTTATCCAGAAATCTTCACTTGTGTGCAAACTTAAAAAATCCTTGTATGGTCTCAAACAAGCTCTTAGGGCTTGGTGTGAGAATATGGATTCCTTTCTTCTCTCCCAAGGATTTTCTCATTGCTAGTGTAATTCAAATGTCTATATCTTACGGCAAAATGATGTGCCTCTTCTCCTTGTTCTTTATGTGGATGATCTCATTCTCACTGGGAGTTCATCCACTTTGATCAATCATGTGAAGTCTACTCTTCATTAACAATTTGATATGACAGACTCAGGGCCTCTTCACTACTTCCTTGGATTATAGATCACCCAGTCTGCATTCGGGATAAGTATCTCTCAACCCAAGTATGCCTTAGATCTCTTGAACATATTTCACATGTTGGATTGCAAATATGCACGCACACCATTTTTTCCAGGGGTAAATGTTGGAGATATTACACACTCACCTATAATTATTTTCCTAAGTTTTACAGTCCAATGTTGAGAACGATTCCATAGATGAGAATATTCTCTCTAGAGAATATTTCCCTACAAAATAGGATGTTCCTCTTCAATTCAAAGTCAGTTAGACTAGTGGAAGTCACTCATACATGGAAACCTCGGTTTTATCACCAGGAGTTGCATGTGTCTCTCTCACTTCCACACATGTGTCTTAGTCAAATGATGATTGCATGGATCAATTAACTAGGACTAGGTGGCAATTCACTCCAGTGTTTGTCATTAAGTGTCTAGATCTCTCTAGATCACTACTATGGCGCATTAATTACTCATGTAGCCTATATTTATTGTAAATTATTCTCTTTGAGTGTGGAATACGGTTAACGAGAATTCTTATATTATTTATCTCCTTCTTCTTCTTTCTCAATTTCTCTCTGCAAATGTGTGCAGTATTTTCTAGCTAGATCTATTATGTGCAGGTTCAACACATTTACATGGAATCAGAGTGGACAGACTCCTAAGCAAAAGCTACACCAAATTATTTTTTTGCAGGTACTAAAGATTGAAGAACGTAGAAAAGATGGATTATTCGTCAGCAATACTTCTCACGCCTCATAACTACTTGGAGTGGAAGCCAAAAATTATGCTTCTGCTTAGATGCAGAGGCTTGCACCAAATAACTATGGCAATGGAAGTAGAGCTTGATTCCGCCAATGAGAAAACAATTTTCTCAATAGACAAGATATGGCCATAGGATGTATCCTCTGGTTTATTTCTTCTGAAATTCTCCATCAAGTATATGATGACTCACAAGAATCAACTCCAAATAAATTATGGACCAGATTGAAGGTTCTGTTTGGGAATAAAGAAGATTGTGAAGATTTCATGCACGAGGTTGAACAGATAGAGACAAAGGAAAAGCCATCGGAAGATCAAGCCTCTTATTAAGAAGAGTCTTCTACAAAAGTATTTGCACAAATTTTTATTTCATTAATTGAAGATGATGTCTACTCCATTTCAGATTTGTTTTTTGAATTTCATGTGGAAGATATATGGCATGCATCTCATGGGTCACATGCAAACATTTTTCCATGCGCAATGCATGCATCTCAGGAGACAAAAAGTGAAACACGCACATCAGACTCAATTAGGATATTTTTTGAGCAAAATTTGTAGAAACAAATTAGATATTTGAATTCCTCTCGGGAAAATATCCAATTTCAAAAAAAACATCGTCTGAAACGGAGTCCGGGAAGTGAAATTATGATCGTTTTAAAATCAACAAAATTTCAATGTTTTTTCCGAAAATTGCCGCACGGTTTTCAAAGTTTCATCCAAACTTTATTTGGATATTCTTCATTACAAGAAGAGAAAGTGGATATGTGTGGACATCTCAGTGGTGCATCTACTCCATCAGATCTGTGCAGACATCTACATCTTCAACAAAATCTTCAAAGAGCACAAACTTGCACAATTGCAAGGTCTTCTTGGAGTGAAGGACATGGTTGCTTAGCAACTGTCTTTTGTTCCTTCTCATTTTTTTTTATGCATTGTAATTTGAGGGGGGGGTTTCCCATGAGGTTTTCCCTCTTTCCTCATTTTTTCAATATTTCATTCTTATATGTATTGTACAATGGGTACCTAACATGGCCTTTGTTGTCGGGACCCATTCATCATGTACACCCTAGTAGTATTCAAGGGGGTTGTTGGAGATATTACACACTCACCTATAATTATTTTCCTATGTTTTACAGCCCAATGTTGAGAACAATTCCTTAGATGAGAATATTCTCTCTAGAGAATATTTCCCTACAAAATAGGATGTTCCTCTTCAGTTCAGAGTCAGTTACATTCAGTTAGACTAGTGGAAGTCACACATGCATGACAACCTCGGTTTTATCACCAGGAGTTGCATGTGTCTCTCTCACTTCCACACATGTGTCTCAGTCAACTGATGTTTGCATGGATCAATGAACTAGGACTAGGTGGCAGTTCACTCCATTGTATGTCAATGAATGTCTAGATCTCTATAGATCACTACTATGGCGCATTAGTTACTCATGTAGCTTATATCTATTGTAAATTACTCTTTGAGTGTGGAATACAGTTAATGCTAATTCTTCTATTCTTTCTCTCCTTCTTCTTCTTTCTCAATTTCTCTCTGCAAATGTGTAGTATTTTCTAGCTAGATCTATTATGTGCAGTTTCAACACATTTACAATAAAGTTGTCAGCCAAGTGTTCCACTCCTTTGGTTGATGTAACATTGTATCGACAACTTGTTGGCACCCTCTTGTACTTGACTCATAGTCATCCTGATATCTCTTATGTTGTTGGGTTGGTTTATCGGTTCATGCAAGAACCACATGAGCTTCATTGGAAAGTTGCAAAAAGAATTATTCACTACATTAGAGGGACACACACATGGAATTCATTATTCCTCTAATGGTCATACAAATTTAGTGGGTTATATTGACTATGATTGGGTTGGTGATCTTGATGACCACAAGTCCACATCTGGCTATGTCTTATATATTGGCTCTGGTCACGTTGCTTGATCTAGCAAGAAGCAAGCTTCCATCACTCTTTCTTCTACAAAGGCAGAGTACCGAGGTGTTGTAAATGCTTCCACTGAGTCTATTTGGATTCAATAGATTTTTTCTAAGATCAATTTTCAACAAGAGCATCCTACTCTAATTTGGTGAGATAGTCAAAGTGTTATCCATATTTCCAAGGAGCCAGTAGAGCATCAATGCACCAAACACATAGAAGTTCACATGAATTATATCATACAATTGATTCATGATAAAATTATTGATTTATAGTATTGTCACACTTAGTTGCAGGTTGTTGACATCTTCACTAAACCCTTGACAGAGACTCGTTATGTTCAACTTCACACCTTGCTAGAGGTGAAGGAAGTTGACCTTAGGGGGGGTAGTATCTACTCTCCCTGTTTTTTGTCTAGTGATTTGAGTATATTGTACATGGGTACCTATCATGGCCTTGTAGTCGAGACCCATTTTTTATTTTGTTCCTTGTTTATATTTCCCTAAGTTTCACTTAAGGGGGGGTGTTAGCGTAAGTATGTCATCAGACTAGTTAATCTCACTTAGCAAATTAATCTTATTTCCCAACCACTTGCCAACTACCTTCATAAATGCAGGACCCCTCCAAAATTGCTATAAATAGAGGACCTCTCTTTGTATTTCAACACAACAGAAATAATAGATTAGTTATGTTCTCTTTCTGTTTGAGTTTCGATGTTTATTTTCTGAGTTATGTTGTCTGTGTGAAGGATAAGTTGATCTTATCATGTTCTTGTGCTTTGATTTCACAGGCTTTGAGTTGAATGTTTTTGTGGGTACTGTGCTCTTGTTGATGTATCTTAAGTGCGGGAATTTAGAGAATGCACACCAAGTGTTTGAGAAAATGCCCAAACAGAATGTTGTGTCATGGACTGCAATGATTGTTGGTTATTCCCAAAATGACCATCCCCATGGAGCCTTGAAATTATTCAATGAAATGCTAGTCCAGGGCATAAAACCCAACTCGATCATAATGGTTAGTGTTATGCCTGCTTGTGCTAATTTATTGGCTCTAGAACAAGGTAAGAAAATCCATGGTTATATGATAAGAAGTGGGTTTGAATATGATGTTGTTGCCAACACTAGGATTGTAGAAATGTATGCCAAATGTGGGAATGTCAGTGTTGCCCACAAATTGTTCGAAAGAATGCCCAAACGAAATGTTGTTTCATGGAATGCCATCATTGTTGGTTATTCTCGGAATGGCTATCGCCATGAAGCCTTGGCATTCTTCAACGAAATGCAAGTTCAGGGCATAGAACCCACCTCAATCACCATGGTTAGTGCTCTGCCCATGTGTGCCCATTTATTGGATCTAGAACAAGGTAAGCAGATCCACTATTTTGTAATAAGAAGTGGATTTGAGTTTGATGTTTCTATGGGAAATGGGATTGTATATATGTATTCCAAATGTGGGAATGCTAACATTGCCCACAAATTAATTGAAAGAATGCCTAAACGAAATGTTGTGGCATGCAATGCAATGATTGATGGTTATTCTGAGAATGGATACTCCTATAAATCCTTGGCATTCTTTAGTGAAATGCAAGCCCAGGGCTTAAAACCCAACTCAATCACCATGGTTAGTGTTCTCCCTGCATGTGCGGATTTATTGGCTTTGGAACTAGGTACACAAATACATAGTTATGTAATATGATGCAGGAGCATCGCTCCACCTCAACAATGCGCCAACATTCCAACACATCAGCGCGCATTTCAGAGAGGGAGAGGCACCGACCCTCCCATTTTTAAATTTTAAATATAATCCTATACGGATTCATGCTGTAAGGTCGAGTGAAGATCAAGCCATGTCTTTGTACATGCAGAAGTTAAGGTCGCCTTTAATGGCTGACAGGTTGATGGCTCTAGGTTCAATTCAAACTAGATGGCCATTTATGAAACTTCAATGTAATAGATGAGGTTAGGTGGAGAGGATAAGCTCGAAGAGCCCTCGTTTTGTATGAGAGAGAGAGAGATATCTTGGTGAGAAGGAATAGAGATATTAGAAGCATAACTCAAGAGAGATTTAGGTTGGGAGAGCTTGAGAGAACTGAGACTCTGTCGCAGTCCAGTTTTTGTAAAACATATGTATAAACACACAGAGATAATAGAAAAGCAGTTTTTCCTGCATATGGTTATTCATGTGTTTATGTGTTTCATGAATATATGTTGTAGGTGTATGATAGGTTTCATCTGTAGTAGGAAGATACATTTCTTTATCTTTGTTTGAGTTTGAAGTATCGTTATGGGTTCTTTAGGCTGTGCAAGGAATGCACAACAGAACATTGGAAATTATGTAGCCAGTGCAAGGAGTGTGCATATGAACTCTGCGGAGTCAGGAAAGAACGTGCCAGGAGGGCGCACCAGAGTGATAAGAACTCAAAGAGGAACCTCAAGGTTATTGAATACCTTGGTGGAGGAATCTGTGCAGGGAAGGCACAAAGACACAGAGTTACTGAACACTCTGTAAGAAGGAGCTCTGCCAGGCGGGCATCGAGCGGGTGCAAGTGTGCACAGAGAGAACTCTTTGTCAAGTTTAGGGAGAAGAGTATCAAAGGAAGATACTCACAGAGATGTTGAACACTCTGTAAGAAGGAGCTCTGCAAGGTGTGCATTGAGCAGCAGGTTGTTAGGAGGGCACGAAGTTTTCCTTTGAAAGGGAACAGGGGGTCTGAGACCCTTAGGAGACTGAGTAAATCGAAAAGATCAGAAGAGATAACACAAGGATTGTGTAGGAGACGGACTTGTTCCAAGTCTTAAATCTCAGAAGAGATAACGTTTTTCAGGAGCGTAGATGAGATCCAAGAGAAGGACATGTAGGAGGAGAAAAGGTTGAAACCTTTGAACATTTAGAAAATATTCTAAGTTGGAGGAAGTCAAAAGCTCAGGAGGAAGAGCGACAACAACCGTTGGATCGATTGTGGGGAGGAGCCTGGACCGTTAGATCTACATCCAGTGAACAAAGAAAGCGCTAAGGAGAGGAATAGATCCCATCCACTGGATTTGAGCGCGAAGGACCGACAACTGTTGGATCCGAAGGTAAGTGCACGATTTTTAACCCTTGTGTGCACAGGAGGATTGACTTGTCAAAGTCTCGAAGTCTCGAAGTGAGTAGGGACCGTCCATCGTCGAGGAGGACAGGTGGTGTGAGATCCACAACTTCAGAAGTTTGTGGACAAGGAGAAATCATAATCGCCGAAGACTTGAAGTGGGTCTTGTCCATTGATCGCCAGGGGGATACGTGTCGACAGATCGGAGTCTCCAGGAGAAATGAGTACATAGGATTTTGAAACTCCCGAAGGGCCGAAGAGCCGAAGCGTCGAAAGCCGAAGAGCTAAAAGAGAAATTTAGATCGTCAGATCCAGAAATGGTACGTGGCGACGGATCGTGAACTCTGAGAGAAAGTACTCTGGGAGAAAAGTGAAGGAGAAGTTGAGATTTGAGATCGTCGAAGCCCGAACAGCCGAAGCAGCTAAAATTCGTTGATTTGGGTTGGACAGGTGTCACCAGATCGTGAACTTCGGAGTATCATACTCTGGGGTTTTTGTGAAGTTGTGTTTCAGAATGTCTCGAAGCGTTGAAGCCCGAAATGTATAAGGATCGTTGATCCGAAGGAAGGAATGTGGATCGTTGATCTGCGAAGAGACGCATGGAGGACGGAGATTCACTCCATTGGACAATCGTTAGATCAGGGAGGACAAATGTCAGGGGATTCGACACTCTGGAAGGATCCTCTTCGAAGATTTGTTGTGGTTGAGATTTGAAATCACCGAAGTCCCGAAGCGGATAACACATGTTGATTTGAAAGTTGACATGTAGCGCCAAATCTAGAGCTCCGGGTACGAAGCACTCTGGAGGAAAGCCGAGGGAGAAAGCGTCGAAGTCCTAAAGGAGATCTCGATCGTTGATCGAGGAGGAGGTCGAAGGACCATTGATCTTGTCTTGGTTGGAAAGAGCCGAAGTCCCGAAGAGAATCATGGTCATTAATTTGGAGAGGACGCATGGCATAAGATCTGTCACTCCGCGGGAAATCACTCCAGAAGAAAGTAGTTGAACAAAGTTGAAGAACTCCCGAAGCGCAGAGCACCGGATTTCGTTTAAGATGTTGGATCAGGGAAGACAGGTGTGAGAATATCTGACATTCCAGAAAGATTCACTCTGGAGATTTGTGTTTGTGGAGAGAGGATATAGACCGTTCATCGGAGTAGACGCATGGAATCCGATCTATAACTTCGGGTACATAGCACTCCGAGAGAAAGGGGTGTTTGAAGGAGCAAGAACTCCCGAAGGTCGGAGAGATGGAGTTCATTAGAACCGTTCGTTTGTCGAGGATCTGTGTCAACAAATATTTTATTCCGGAAGATAATTGATGAGGAGGAAGCGAGAGTTGAGAGTTGAAACTCCCGAAGGTCGGAGAGCCAGAATCGATCGCAGTCGTTGATTTGAAATGGAGCTACATGTCGATAGATCGTGGAGATCTGAGATCGCGCGTGGAAGGAGGAAAGAAGGCCAGAAAAGGAGGATAGATAGCAGTCGTTGATCGAGAGGCATCGCCAAGGGAATGGAGATCAACGGTCGTGCTCAATTGCAGGGCCAGAACATGCTCGGGTCCTAATTTTTCTTGAGCGGGCCACAATTAAAACAACGATATCACGAAGGGTATACGTGGCGCTTTGTAGTGAATTGCGAGACGAAAATTGGGTTGGCCTAAAACCACCCTTGGACAAGCCGACAATCACATATTTCCACAAGGTCGTAGCCCAGGTGTTAAGGTTTAAGCTATTATTAGAGTTCTTTGCATTTCAATAGACAATAATAGCATAAGATAGGATCACTGAGAAATACACAATCACAAGAGACACATCATTTATCTTGGGAAACCCTCAAGGGGA
>SNQJ01S0030595.1:25039-61662 GCA_010110895.2 Picea sitchensis | reverse complement strand
TTCCCGTGTGGTTGTAGTGTAGAATTGTGTGTGTGACTTCCAACATGTTTCACCTCCAAGATTTATAGATCCTCAAATCTATGTGTGTGTGTGTGTCAGAGGGGTGGGGGGGGGAGGGGTTAGTTGGGAGGGCTAATGATATCACATGAATCAAACTAACCTCAAATTTTTCCCTTGTGGTCGTAGTGTAGAATTATGTGTGTGACTTCCAACATGTTTCACCTCTAATATTTTTTACCACCTAGTTTGTTGCAAAATCTTCCCTTGTGTAGACATATCAATGAAACTAAGTCTACAATTATATGTATGCATAGTGCAAAGATTCTAGGGAACAAAAGCGAAGGCCCTACCCCTCCAAACTTGGTCCATAGGAATGATCTCATTATTTTATCCAAACTTCAAGTATTGCAATTTATATGGGAACCAATAATAAGCATGATATAGTTGAAGAATCTTCAAAATTGTGGTAAGATTACCAAGGTAAGCATACTCGCCATTTGCATGGATAATTTGTGATATTATTGCATATCCTCATATGTTCAAATTTTATGGTTCCTTCATTACCAAACCTATGGGATGCTATGAAGTATGTTGTCAATTTCTTAAATTGGACCTTCTGTGGAAGCAAGCATGATTGGGGCTTACCATTTTGTCCTATCTAGAATTGGAATTTTGGGACTAGATTGTTGTCGAAATCTCGTGTCTTCAATCATTGACATTGAGTATGAAGGTATCTTCATATGGATGGATCTCTAGGACCTTAGATATAGGCTTTGGATAGATTGGATAACACTAGTGAGACAAAAGGCTCTTCTCTCTTATGAAAGATTGGTATTAGAGAGCTTCAAAAGTTAAATCCCTCTAAGGATTTATTTAAATTCATTGTTTAGATTAAGGGTTCGATAAGAGATTGGAATTATATTTTAAGAAACCAATTCATCTATGTGACTCCAAAAGTTTGTAATTTCAGTTGTATTAAAATAAAATAAAAATACAAAACCCTTGCTCCTACATTGAATTCAAGATAGAATGCCTTGGCCTCGTAAGATATATAAATTAAAAAAATCCATATTGTTTGGTCCTTCTATACCTCTTATAAGCTTTGAGTCTTTGCATGGCTTTTCATCTGCCAAGAACTACCTATAGAATCTCACCTTTCCAAAAGTGGAATCATGGATGATCAATGCTTTGTTTGTGGAAAATTGAAACTATTAAGCATGTGTTTGGCATTGCAAGATAGCTAATAGTCGTTGGTAGCAAGTTCAACAACATTCTCCATATATTTTCCAAGGTAATATACATTGAAGACAAACGCTTCTAGGGAACTCTAAGTAATTGTTATTGTATGATTTCATGGGTCTTTGGCATTGCATTCGGTTATCTACTATGTATTCACTATGGAGAATGTGATGTAAGTGTATTTTTTATAATTGCAATAGCTTTATTCACTCCTTAGAATGTGGAAGTATGAGGTACACTCTTAGTTACTAGATCATAGTTATTTTTTATTAAGTATGTGTTGGCCCCTTCGTTTGAAGCGCAAGCAGAAGATGAAAGTAAAGTAGAGTAGTGGAGTTGACTCGAGGGCGAGTCAGCAGGTATGGTAATTGTTTGTTGGCCCCTTTGTTTTTGGATAAGTGCACAATATTAGCAAGGAGAAAGATAATGCAACACACAGATGACCTCAGTAGGAGGTTATTGCAATAAGTAGACTATGGGAAAAATTGTGGAATTGTTGAAGGAGTATAAGGATTTGTTTCCAAAAAAAATTACAAAGATGAAAGACATTAAAGGAGAGTTGGGGGAGATAAAGATTGAGTTGTGTTCAAGTGCTAAATTGATTTCTTTTCACCCTTACCACTTTAACCCATGATTCAAAGAGTGTTGGGTATGTGTTATATCCTTTGCATGTGGAGGAGGGGTGCGTTGGATTTTGACGATCCCTTCCCCTGACGATGTACGCCTATGTCAGGCGCTTCTCGGGGAGTTGCAGGGGGGTTTGGCTTGGCTCCCCTACATAGGAAAATCCTTCAGCTCTGGGCATCACCAAGAGTCATAAGTGCTCAAGGTAATGCCCCCCAAAAAAATTGGGGGCGGTTTTCGCTATTTTTAGAAATTTTCTAATTGAATCCCAGATTAAGGGATTAGGGTTGTAATCTAATCTGGGTAAACGGATTAGCATTTTGGAAGTTGTGGAATTCCTAAAATATTGTGTATATTGTATTGTGAATGGTGAAATTAATACAATGAAGAGTTGAAAGGTGCGACACCAAGGAAGGTTGGTTTTCTCTCGGTTAAGGGTTTCCAACATAAATCTATGTGTATTGTGTGTATGAGTCATTGAATAATTTATGTTTTGCTTGAGAATATGTATGCATGCATTGTTGTAACGTACCCAACCCCCAACCGGGTCATGTCACTTGCTAAAACGACTCAATAAAACTTTCTGATACCAAATCTATATGCAGAAATAACACACAGTGTGACATTCAAATTCATGCAGTTGTCCATACTAATTAAAAACGTAATTGCAATTGCTTAAATATGCATAGCAACAACTAAATAAAATACATCAACATTCAACCACATAAATAAGGATTTGAATGCATCATTTTGCTCACAGCAAGCAACAATAACCAAGATAACTCATAATAAAATGCACAACTATATATATATATATATATATATATCAACACGACAGATAATAAAACCGATATTATGAAATATACAACCCTTTGTAGAGGACGGATGTTCCTCCCAAACATAGACATGTTGTTCTAGTTCTTAATAGCAAGTCACCCCTTAGTTGAGGCTATGAATCCACAAGAGACAATGGTCCCTAAGGTTGGATAATGTCCCCCTCTCAACACTAGTCAAACTCACAGCTAATTCTAGTCCACCATCTCTCTTCCCATCAACTTGCACAACCCAAGGGATAGAATCCCCCTTCACTTCTCACGATCCTTCAATCCACTCCACTCCCCTCCAGGGCTTCCAACACAGGTTGGATAGGAAATCTCTCAACTGGGACCTCAGGAATTCTATTATTGCAACACAAATTCACCCAACAACAAAATGCATGCTTTCCTTGATGAATTTCAAACAACATGTTACTCCTAGGCACGTGGCCTCCTTATCTACAAAATTTCAGCTCCAAATAGTTGCCAAACTTTCCCACAAGAACTACCTTCAAGCTTTAGCACTCAGAACTTCCTTACTGGCCAGAAAACTCTACGTAAAAAATGTTGTCTATGCAAAAAGTGAATATGTAATCCCGGTCTCCTACCCATACGAATTTCCTCTCCTTCTTCCGATTGCTTGCCTTTCACTCTTCCCCAAGATGATTGTACTCAACCCCCATGCTCTCAATAACTATGGGAAGTGACTCTCACACCAACCCTCTTACATGAATTCAATGATTGGGCTCTATAACACTCAACAACTAATGGAAGGTTCATGGTAAGGATAATTTAGAAATAAATGGTTTGGGTTTGATAAACATGGGTAAACTCTCCCCCTTGGACCCTTCCCTCTCTTGTGGATACTTATCCCCCAAATCTCCATAAGTGTCCATCTATAGTTGGCTATACACTTTATTCATTATATTCAATTTAAATCATCTGCATATTACATCGCTTTGGATGTTGGCCATACATTACATACACTATATACATCTCTAGTTTGGGGTTTGAAAATGGGGATGATGACATGACATGGCATGTCATCACCCTCTTTTCTCCATCAACCATCAACAGTTTCTTTTAAATGAACTAAACAACTCACTGAATCGGCCCACACTTGACCATCGACCATCAGCGCATTCTCTTGCGTGATCGAAACACTTCGCCTAATCAATTGACACTCGACCATCGACCATCGACGATTTCCTTTGGACGCATCGACACCTTGCTGAATTAGTCGACCCCGACCATCGGTGATTTCTATTGGTGACCAAAACACTTCACCAATCTGGCTAACCCGACCATCAGCCATCGACAGTTTCCTTTGGCCAAATCCAACACTAAGAAATTTTTTGACCAATCTCTAATTAATTTGGGTCATCAATCTATTATTCTAAATGATATCGACCATTGATTCTTCTAACTTTTCCCAACTCTACCAATGAATATTGACGGTCGATTTGCTCTATTTTCCAAGCTCTTAAAGCAAATCCTAATCGTCGATCGGCTCCAACTTCCCAGCGGCCGAAAATGAATCGATACTGTTGATTTGATCCATTTTTTAAACAACCGAAAATGAATCTCGACCGTTGAATTGATCCTTTTTCCAAATGGCTGAAAACGAATCCCAACAGTTGATCTGCCAAACCTTAGCAACCTCAGAAATCCTTGTAAATTTTTAAATTAACCAAAATGAATCTAGGCCATTGATCTCAAGATCAAACATGATCTCGACCATCGATTCTTCAAACTCTCCCAACTCCATCAGCCTCCATTAAAATGCAAATTTTGACCTTACAGGTCGAATCTAACTCTCCAATTTGGTTGATTGATGCCATTAAACATCTTAGTCTGTTCTAATGCAATTATATCTCAAATTTTTCTCACGAATTTGGGGATTTATCTCTGGTTATCACCGTTTTCCCTGAAATTCGTCACAGATCAAAATTTGTGACAACGAATTTGCCCAAATTCACATTGATTCCTGGCCCATACGGGTCCAGTGTTGAACCTCACTCTGATACTACTTTGTAATGTACCCAACCCCCAGTTGGTTCACATCATTTGATAAAATGACTCAATAAAACTTTCTGATACCAAATCTATATGCGGAAATAACACATAGCATGAAATTCAAACCCATGCAATTGTCCATACTAATTAAAACGTAGTTGCAATTGTTTAATTGTGCATAGAAACAACTAAATAACATAGAGCAACATTCAACCACATAAATAAGGATTTGAGTGCATCATTCTTCTCACAGCAAGCAACAATAACAAAGATAACTTAGAGAAAATTGCACAACAATATATATATATATATATATATATATATATATATAACACAAATCAACACAGGAGATAAGAACATGTATCTTATGAAATATACAACCCACTGCAAAGGACAGACGTTCCTCCCAACCGTAGAACTATTTTTATATTTCTCAACAACAAGTCACCCCCGAGTTGGGGCTATGAATCCACAAGAGACAGTGGTCCCCAAGGTTGGCTAATGYCCCCCTCTCAACAGTCAAACTCACAGCTAATTCCATTCCACCATCTCTCTTCCCCTCAACCTACATAACACAAGGTATGGAATCCCTATGCACTTCTCATAGTCCCTCGGGCCATTCCACTCCCCTCCAAGTCTTCCAGCATAGGTTGGATAGGAAATATCTTAGCTAGGACCTCAAGAATTCTATAGTTGCAACACAAATTCTCCTAGCAGCAAAATGTGTGGTTTCCTTGACGAATTTCAAACAACACGTTACTCCCAGAAATGCATCCATCTCCATGAAATTTCAGCTCCAAACAACTACCAAACTTTCCCACGACAGCTACCTTCAAGCTTCAACACTCAGAACTTCCTTGTTGGCCCAAAAACTCGATGTAAAAACTGCTCTCAATGCAAAAACGTGAATATGTAATTCTTGTCTCCTACCCATAGGAATTTCCTCTCCTTCTCCTTATTTCTTGACTTGCACTCTTCCCCAAGTTGATTGTACTCATCCCCCATGCTCTCGATAACTATAGGAAGTGACTCTCACACCAACCCTCTTACATGAATTCAATTATTGGGCTCTAGAAAACTCAACAACTAATGGAAGGTTCATAGTAAGGATAACTTAGAAAGAAATGGTTTGGGTTTGATAAACATGGGTAAACTCTCCCCCTTGGACCCCTTCCCTCTCTTGTCGATACTTAGCCCCCTAATCTCCATTCATTTCCATTTGCAGTTGGTGATACATTTAATTCATTATATTCAATTTACATCATTTACATATTACCTCGCTTTCTCTCTTGGCCATACAATACATTCACAATATACATCTCTAGTTTGGGGTTTGAAAACGTGGATGTTACAATTGTTCTACTTCATAGGTTTAAAACTTAAGGACAAAAGGTGAAAAGAGAAATTGATCATATCCTTGTTGTAGGTTTTATCTTCCCTATGGATGAATATGATTAGATTGTCCCTATCATAATCCAAAGAAAGAAGGACACTAAAGATATTAGGGTTTGTATTGACTCCCAAGGCCTTAATTTTGCATGTGTCCATGACTCTTTCATAACTCCTTTCAGTGATGAGGTGTTAGATCAAGTTGTGGGTAATGAAGCTTATTCTTTTACTAATGGAATCTCAAGTTATCATTTGTTCTAGATAGTAGAAGTAGATAAGAAGAAGATTTCATTTACTATAGAGTGGGGCTCATTTTATTACAATGTGATGCCATTCAAGTTTAATAATGTTCCTAATGTATTTTCTCGTGTTGTATTAGCAACCTTCTAGGACTATACTCACAAGTTTCTAGAGGTATACTTAGATGATTGGACAATCTATTAACTACTAAAGGATCATATATTCATACTAATACTGATGTTTGATCATTACAAATAGTTACAGATGTCTTATGCACACCCTTCGATACAATGCTAGGTCACATTGTGTGCAAAGAGGGAATCTTGATGGATCCATCCAAGATTGTTGCAATTGTTAATTTTCCTACCTTGACTAGTGTCAAGACATTATGTGCCACTTTGGGACACTGTTGTTATTACCAATGATTTATCTACAAATATGTCTCTAATACATAATTGATGGAAAAAATGGTTAAGAAGTCATAATCCTTTTGTTAGACTACTTAGTGTGAATCTACCTTTAATCTATTGAAAGATAAGATGGTGCACCTATTCTAGTGTTTAATAATTGGACTGATGAATTTCATGTAATGTAGATGCATCCAATATTATGCTAGGAACGGTGTTTGCGCAACCAAGGGAAGGGGATCTCGATCACCCTATTTTGCAAGCAGGAAGTTATCCCATGATGAGAATAACTACACCACCACATAAAGAGAAGGACTATATATGGTGTATGCTCTATAGAAGTTTCACCACTATCTATTGGGAGACCATTTTAAGTTCTACATAAACCATTCATCTTTAAAGTACCTAGTGAATAATTTTATATTTGAAGGGAGAATCTACATGTGGTTATTTTTGTTCCAATAATTTTATTTTGAAGTTATTATCAAACATGGTGTTGGGTAGCATAAGTATAACAATAGGGTACTAAAATACATGTCTCACATTAATTATCATCTAAGGATCATGCAAACTTATGAGGTGTTGATCAATATATCTGTAAAACTACGGAGGTCTAATCTACCAGCAATGAAGTACCAAAACATCATAATGTCCTATTGTAGTTATAAATAATCAACAATGGGTTTCCAATGTAAACCACTATAATTCCAATCCACACAACTTTTTTTATGATTGACATATCTTCCTAAAGTTTTTTGGAAGGTTGATGGGATTGATACTAGTGCCTATGAAATGGGGAGAGTAGATAGAAAGGAATAATTATTGTGCATAAATTAAGGAGAACAACAACCATCATACTCATGAATACTTACAAATCTTACAACCCACAACACTAGTTAATGTACTAAAAAGGAATGGAAATATTAGGAAATGCATCAATCTCAGAGTATTATCCTAAATGGAAATGTTGATAACATTAAATTGCAACGAATGTAAATGAATATATGCATGAATGCAAGCAACTAGTTAACAGAAATGGATACGGATGATCCAGATTTATGAGCCGAACGAAATAAATAAAAAAATGAATACAATAACACAGAGATACGGAGAAAAACAACAGATATCTAGTGAAAAATAACTTCTATTGAATAAATAAAATAGGTTGAAACAGCAAAACTGTAGAACTGAAAACAACTTGCTCGGATGGTGGTAGTTATCTCTGAGAAGAGATGTGGTTGCTACGTCCATTCGTTTGAGAAGAATGAATACAATGAGGCTCTAAAGGCATTTTTAACATTACTCATGAATGCCAAAACCCTAGACATCTAAAAACCTAACCCTAGGAGATGAAACGCCAAAATTTATGTTGGCCCCGATGGGTAAGTTGGTACATCAACTTCTCGAGGTCGTAACTTTTACATACGACCTCCATTTTAGGCGTGTGATAGCCCGTTGGAAAGGTATTTTCAAGAACTACACATTATGTTGTCAAACTCTAACCTCGTCTATAGTTTAACTATGGAAAGCCAAAAAAAACATTGTTTAGGGCCCCAAAACGTCCCTGGAAGTACAGAAATATGTGCTCACATGAAAACTTCCAAAATAAGTCAGTTGGATTAGGTGGGCGGTCACCAGTCTTCACCTGGAAGATGTGTAGGGCTTCAGACAACCCCAAAAGTGTAGAACACGCAATTAAAAATAAGTATAGAAGAACGTGTTGAACTAAAAATTGTCAAGAGGGTCTCCATTGCGATGAGTTCCCCCATCAGGTGAGGAAAATTCTGTTGAATTTGGCCCCTGGTGAGCCACTTGCCTTGGTGTAAGAGCTACCCTGCCTTGACAACCCGATAAAGTTGGATCCTCTACTGGCGAGTGCTCTTGACGTATGTGTCCACTATCTGATCAGTGGATTCTTGTTCCATGTAGTTAGGGTTGAGCTCTGTTGGTTTCAGTTGTTCTACGATCTCTGAGGTGTCCAATAATGGTGGAAAATATGGCTGAAGGAGGTCCACATTGAACACTGGGTGAAAGCCAAGGAAGGGTGGAGTGTTGAGCTCAAAATAATTTATACCCACAACCTTGGTGATAGTATAAGGCCCATAGCAAAGTGGGTGGAGCTTCTGATGGGGCCATGTAAGGCTCTTTTTCTTCAAATGTAACCATACCTTGTCTCCCACTTGAAACTGGTGCGGTACCCGGTGTTGATCATGGCGCTTCTTGTACTTAGCATTGGCTTTATCCAAAATCTCATGGACCTGTTGGCAGATGTGTTGAATCTTTTCAATGAACCTGGTGGCTTTGTTGGTCTTAGACTGACCATGGGAAGATTCTTCATGTGTTGTTTCAAGAGGTAGTGCAACATCAATGGGACCTGAGGGTTGGAATCCCAGCCCCACCTGAAATGGGTTATGATAGATGGAGTTATGGAGATCCATGTTGCAGTTGTGTTGAACATAGGGAAGAGTCTCATCCCATGTAAGCAGATGCTTAGAGTTGTACATGCGCAAGATGTGCACAATCATCTGATTGACGACCTTTGTCTGGCCATCGGTTTGGGGGTGGAAAGCAGTGGATTTAGTGAGCTTTGTGTCCAATAGAGACCAAATACTTAAAAAAAATGTGTTGAGGAACCTGTTGTCCTGATCGGATATGATGGTCTGTGGTATCCCAAAATGGACCCAGAATCGTTTGAAGAAGAGATTGGAAGTATTTGTCATTGTGATGCTCTTCTTGTCGACTATGACAATGACCATCTTCGAAAACCGATCAACTACCACAAATACACAATCATTTCCTTGCTTGGTGGATGGAAGGCCAAACATGTAATCCATCAAGATGGATTCCCAAGACCTCTCGGGAGTAGAAAGAGGGGTGTATAAGCCTTGCTTCTTGATGGCTGGCTTGGAAATGGCACAGGAAATGCAAGATTTGATATACTTGATGACATCATGTCGAAGTTTTGGGCAATAAAATGTTTTTTTAGAATGGACACAATTTTCTCCACTCCAAAATGTCCTGCCATCCGACTGTAGTGAGCCTCGAAAATCAACTTTTCACGCTCGCTTGTAGGAACACAGAGATGGCCCAGATGGCATAACATTCCATCCTAAATGTGAAAATCAGTGACATTCGCGCATGTACCCAAGAGTTGATAGGTGGTGGCGAAGTTTGGATCTTGCTAATAAACTTGGGGCCACTAAGATGTCTCATTCCCATAGGAATGGAGCACGGTGGTGAGTGCAACCACATGAGGTCGACTGAGGCAATCAGCGACACGATTTTTTCTCCATGTATTATACTTGATGTTGAGATGGAATTGTTGCATGTAGGCGGACCAGTTATGATGGCAGTTGTTCTACAACTTCCCCTGTGTCTGTATGAACTGCAGAGGCTTGTGATTAGTGTGGATGATTGTCGCCTTTCCCATAATGTAATGTTTCCATTGACGATAGGCTTGTACAATGGAATACATTTCCTTGTCATAGGTGGGGTATTTCTAGACAGTATCTGAGAGTGTCTCGCTATGGTATGCTATCGGATGACCGTGTTGCGTGAGAACTGTGCCTACAACATAGTCGGATGCATCATTCTCAATATCGAACGGTTGTTGCAGATCGAGTAAGGAGAGTACTAGAGCTGAGCATAGGCGATGCTTCAGATCATCAAATGCCCGTTATTGTTCCTTCCCCCATGCAAACTTTTCCCTGCCACCGTCGTTGGCCACTTGGTTGAGGGTCCATGCAATATGGGAGAATCCCAACATGAACCGTCAGTAGAAGTTGGAAAGTCCCAAGAAGCTTTGAAGCTCGATTAGTGTCATCAGGTCTCGCCAGTCACGAATGACTTGGATCTTAGCTGGATCAACATGTACCCCATGCTCATCAACAATGTAGCCCAAGTATTGTACCATGTTCATCCCAAAGGAGCATTTTTCCAAGTCGGCATATAGCTTGTGCTGCCGCAGAGTGCTCAAATTTTTTTGAATATGTTGCATGTGCTCCTCCCAAGTTATGTTGAAGATGAGGATGTCATCCAAATATACCACCACAAAAGAGTTGATGAAGGGTCTCAATACATCATCCATCAACTTCATGAAAGTGGTTGGTGCATTTGTTAAGCCAAAGGGCATGACCAACCATTCGAAGAGATCTTCTTTAGATTTGAAATTTGTCTTCCATACATCATTTGGCTCGATGGGAACCTGGTGGTAGTCAGACTTTAGGTCAATCTTGCTGAAGAAATTTTCCCCCCTTGAGTTGGACAATAAGGTCATCAATTCTAGGAATTGGGTACCGGTTTATGACTATGATTTTGTTTAATGCTCTGCAATCAATGTAGATCTGCTAGGTCCTGTATTTCTTCTACACCAGTACAATCAGGCTTTTGCAAGGGGAGGAGTTGGATCTGATGTGCCCCTTTTGAAGTAGCTCTTGGATCTTATTCTTTATTTCGTCATTTTCCATCAGCAAGTGACTATAGACTGGTCCATTAGGAAGAGGTGCATCGGGGGTTAGATCAATTGGATGCTTGACTTGGTAGTGCATCGGTACCCTGGTGGGTAAGGAGAAGATGTATCTATACTCTTCCACGATCCCGTCCACTTGCTTCAGCTGCAAAGAGAGTCTCTATGTAGAGGCCATGGATATGGCAACAACCTTCTTCTTATTGTGAGCGTGCATCACAAAGAAGACGAACTTCTCGGTCTGTGAAATGACCTTACTGCATTTCTTAGCAGAGATTAAAGAAATAGGGGTAGGTGGTGCTAACTCTGGTATCATGTACAATTGTCTACCCAAGGTAATAATAACATTGTGGGGTCTAGAATCATACACATCATGTCACTTCCACAAATATGATTGTCCTAAAATAACATCACAAACTTCAAGGGGAGAAATATCACACAATACCTTGTCTTTGAAAGGTTTAATGTCGTAGGGCAGACGACATTGTTGGTTGATGCAGATATCTCTTCCTTGGTGAAGCTAGTCGATGGTGTAGGGTTGCAGGTGTGGTGTCGTCGGCAGGTCCAGTGACTTGATGACCTCTTCTGAGATCAGGTTCTTCTAACCATAGCTATCGACAATGAAATGAAGCAGAGCCACCTTTACCCACATCTGTGAGTGAAAGAGGTGTTCCCCTTCCTTTGGTTCTTCTGGTTCGCTTGGATGGACTTTGGTGGTAGCAACAGTGGCACTGGGTTCAACATCGATAATCCGCTTCCCTCCTTCCAGATTTTATTCGGAGTCAGAATCTACCTTTGAATGAGAAGCTTTCAGCTCAGCCACTAGTGGCTACTTGGAGTGACATTCTTTAGTGTTGTGCCAAGGGATTTTATGGATTTCACACCATTTTCCTGTGTCCTTATTATACTTCTCATTACCTTTATTGTGTTGTGGCTTGGATTGGTTGTCCTGAGAGTGGCCATATTTGCTCTGTCCCTTATTTTGTGGGTTGGGGCCGCCTTTTTCCTGCTTTGGCTGTGAGGAGTTTGTAGATCCAAACTCTTGCCTCTTCTGCTTAAATTTATGCTCGATCTTGGCAGCATCTCTATAACCCGTACCCAATGATGCGATGTCTAGAAAATACTTTTTTATTTTAATGTATCTATGCAGACGGCCATGGTATTTGAGTACCAGATGTCGATCAAATTTTTTTATACCCAATTTGGTGCGCAGGGTATGGAAAATATTGGTGAAATCTGGTACTGTCTGGTCCCTTTCCTAACGCAGGGTGGTCCATCTGGTGTACTGGTCCTCGTAGCTTCTAACATGGTACTATTGTTCTTTAATGGAATCCTTGAAGGAATCCCATGTGGGGGAGACCGCAAATATTGCAAATTCCTCTATGGCCCTTTACTCAGAATAAGTATCCCACTAGTCCTTAACATGGGGTACGGCCTTGAGGAGTGCAAAAGTAAAATTTTCCCTATCGAAAAAATTGTAGACCAAAAAATACCCTTCGAGCAGATTCAACCATTTATCTACAGCATCTGCATCTATCATTCCTTCAAATAATAGAATATCAAAATTGACCCGTACCTTGAAGGGGGTTGCATGGCCGCTTGATGAAGATGTGTCTCCTATGGGCAGTCGTCGAAGAATCTATGCAATTTTGTCTATCATTTTGTTCCTTTGTCATGCAAGGGCTTCCTCGATCAAAATTTTAAAGGGATCTCCTGCTCAATCATCTTTATTTTTTACCCCATGGGTTGTTGGCGAGCTCGTTGCGGTCATTCTTGCAAAGTCTCAATTGGTTCGAGTCCCGACTTCTTGTACCTAGATCTTGTCAGGGACATGCACGAAGAAAAATAAATGAAGAGCAGATCGCTCTAATACCACTGATCCATATTTACGAGCAGAACAAAATGAATAATAGACTGAATACAATAACATAGAGATACGGATAACAACAATAGATATACAGTGAACAATAACTTCTATTAAATAAATAAAATAGGTTGAAACTGTAAAACTGCAGAACTGAAAACAACTTGCTCTAATGGTGGTAGTTATCTCTAAGAAGAGATGTGGTTGCTACACGCATCCATATGAGAAGAATGAATATAATGAGGCTCTAGAGGAATTGTTAAAATTACTCATGAATTCCAAAACCCTATACATCCAAAAACCTAACCCTAGGAGATGAAACGCCAAAAGTTATGTGGGCCCCGATGGGTAAGTTGGTACTTCAAATTCCCGAGGTCATAAATTTTGCATACAACCTATGTTTTAGGCGTGTGATAGCCCATTGGAAAGGTCTTTTCGAGAAATACACATTATACCATAAAAATTTGACTTTGCCTATAGTTTGACTATGTCAAGCCAAAAAAACATTGTTTAGGTCCCCAAAACGGCCCTGGAAGTACAGAAAGATGTGTTGACCTGAAAAATTCCAAAATAAACTGGTGGGTGGTCACCAGTCTCCACCTAGAAGATGTGTAGGGCTTCATACAGCCCCGAAAGTGTAGAACCCACAATTACAAAGAAGTACAGAAGAACATGCTAGACTAAAAATTGTCAAGAGGAGCCAGTTGGAATAGGTGTGTGGCCACCAATATCCACCTGGATCAATAGAAGAAGGAAGAACAAGGGTTCATGTGATATCCCCTTAAGTGGGCCCTACCCAAGGGAGTTTTTGAACCTTGTAGAACACTATTAGAACAAAATTGAACTCACTTCTTATTCATAAGCTTCATAATTACATAGATCAAAACAATGTTGAAAAATCTACTCTCTAAAATAGTTTGAATTAGTCTACTACAAGGGAATAAAAATTAGAATACAAATGGGAACCTAACTCTTATATTCTAGGTCATGTATAAATATTATAATTGCATTGAAGGAGTACTAACTCTTTATCAATGAAATCCATGATTATTATGGATTGTCTACCTAGTTTACTCTTTCACCTAGCACAATTTAGTCTAGAAATGTATTCTTGCCTCCTCTATCTAGTTCTAGTTCAAACTATGGTTGAGATTCTGAGGGTTCAAACTACTATGGATTGAATGGTTGTCTCCTTGATTCGACCTCCTATTTTATTCATCTTCATGAGTGGTGACATGATCCCTTGATTTACTCCCTCTTATTTCTTTATTGAAGCATTCTCAGAGATTTGAAGGTGGAACATTTATGGAGGGTCGAATCTCTATTGGTTCATGGGACTAACCTCAATATTTGTAAACCAATGTTATGTAATAAACCTTAAGATACCACTCAAATGTTAGTGCTCATAATTCAATCAATCATAATCAACTCAAATAACTAAAACACCATTGTATTCATCATACTCTTATTGAAATTAAGCCAACAAAATAAACATATGTCAATAATATATAGCTTCATCATTAGAATAACAATATTTGACAAAATATTAGGTCATTGAGGCTATCAAGTGACAATGATAGCAATAATACATATCAAAAGGATGGGAAACAAAAGATAATCTTGGGGTTCATCACTAGGGAATCATAATGTGGGTCTTGACCACTTGTGTCTGATCGAGTCAAGAGATTCAGGAAGTGTAGTAGATTATCAACATTTTGTAGGGGTTTTATGTGGCATATTTGTGGGTGCTAAACTTTGTAGTAATTTGTATAAGAATAATCCTGTAGCATACATGTAAGTGCCAAAAATTTTAGTAGAATGATAATGTGGATTTGTTCGAGTTTGTATGGCAGTAGTAGGATGTAAAATTATTATCAATCAATGCCATGAATGTATAATTGGCTTGCAAGTATTGTCCTCCTTATAGGTCATTTGAACTTGTAAAGGAATGATTTGGAATCAAGCATGTACCATTGTTGTACCCTTTTTCCTTGAAATTTATACATTGACTTCTTTGACTTCTGATGTTGGATGAGACTATTGGAGTGTCAATCATGCTACATCTTTTTAATATTATTTTGTAGGACCTATGGTTGATATTGATCCTCTTGCTTCAGATTTATTTAGGAAATTCGATGCCTTGAATGTAGCTATGTCAAACTTTATATGATCGACTTTAGGCTTGAATTTGAAAAGAACTCCCTCCTAGTTATATATTAAATCAATATGCTTTTGAGGTATCCTTATCTTCGTGCCTGAAATTTGTAGTTGAATATTTGTAGTTCATATACCTTACATTTGAAGAATGCTAGATATATGAGGATATTTGAAATGGATAGGAATCAATTTTCATTTTTTCATCAAAATAGAATTGCTAGTTTTTTTTTTCATTCAAAATAGAATTGCTAGTTTCCTATTATTCAATTTTGTCCTTCATTGAGGTGCCTCAAAGAGGTTTTCACCCTAAGGGTGCATTATTCTATTTTTTTTACAAATCAAGAATTGTTAGGAATATTGGTTTTTAGGCCATGGTTTGTTAGATGATGCCTCGAGAGAGGTTTCATCATAAGTTGTTGTTGTTTTTTTAATGTGAGATGGTAAGGAAACTATCATTATCTAAAACCAAGGATGCTTTCAGTTAGAGCAAGATGTTTCTCTTGAAATATTGAAAGGAACTTGTTTTTTACAATGGATTTTTGTATAGCTTGAGCCTGTGTCCATTGACTAAAAAAGAATTCTAGTCTTCATCTATTTTTCTCATTTTATGGACCCATAGTTATAGAAGACGTCAATATGATATGGTCCTAAGCATCTTATTTTCAACATGTCCTTAAAGTATTTAAATTGAGAACCACACAACAAGGCCCAATCTCCTTCCCTAAACTTCTTTGTATTTATAAACTTGGCATGCTATTTAAATCTCTGTCGTTGGATGATTTCTATGTGAAATAAGGCATGTTGTCTTATTTCATCTAGTGCATTGAGTTAATGTATCATTTCCCTTTGTGTTGTGGAGGAATCTAGACCTTAGTCCAAATCTATCCTTAATGTATTTCTCTAAAACTCAATATGAAGTGTTACAATTTTTCCATAATCTAGTTCATATGGTGTGAACCCTATTGTTGTCTTCTATGTTGTGTTGTATGCCCATACTGCTTCTATTAACCTTGTTTTCCTAGTCCTTTCTATGTTGTTTCACTATATTGGTCAGGGTGTTCTCCAACTCTCTATTTGTGCCATTTGCTTGGCCATTTTATTATGCATGATAAGTAATTGATTTTCTATGACAAACTTTGTATAATTCCATTATATGATATAATGGAATTATACATCTTTAATGAGGTTAGATGTAAATTGAGGCGCTCGATCTATACCAAATTCTCTAGGAACCCCAAATCTTGTAAAAATGTTCTCATAAGGAAATCATGCCACCTTATATTCCTTAGCATTCTTCATTGATTCGGCGTATACCCACTTTGTTAGGTAATCTATGTAAACTAATAGCAACCCATTGGGAGAGGTGAATATTTGTCACACCTACTAGCAACTTCCTTCCATGTAGACTAAGTTGGAGTAGATATGTCCTCACCTAAAGGGTTGCACAATGTTGCGAGGCCATGTCGTAGAGGTGATATATGATGATGAAATTGTTGATATTATGGTAGTTGTGGGAGGTATTGACCTCCACTTATGACCTTTGATGAGATTAGAATATTCTGAGAAGCAAGAGAAACCCTAAAAGACTTGGACATAACCCTAGAAGAGAAGTCGACTAAAGAAAATATTTATATTGAGTCTTTAGCACCCAGAAAGAGAATTTGGCCCAGACAGCCTGGAAAAAGCAGTATAAATACAGGACGCCAATTCTCATTTGAGACGGATATCTCAGAATTGCATAAATACACTTGTGCACACTGCAGAAGTCTAGTAGTGTGTAACTCTGGGGAGCAGTTGCAGCTGCAGTCCTGCAATCTGTATTTTCGGTTTTTCTGGGTTGGACTTTCTGATCAGTCTTGGTTATATTTGCTTGGTGCATTAGCCTTGGTTGGATATTGATTTGCTACCAGAATTCTTCTCTCTGTCAAGGTAAAGGTGCTCGGTGGTGGCATTAGTGCCTATGGTTGGGTGACAATATTGTTATGTTGTCTATGGTTAAATGATCACACACATTTTTCTAACAGGTTATGGGCCCACACCTCCTTCATTCAGTATAACCACTGGAGGGAATCTAATTCATAAGGTTATCAAGCTCGTTGAAGAACTGTCGCTAGGGTTTCTAGCAGGTGCAGTTACTGAAGCATTGTCACTAGGGTTACTAGCAGGTGCAGTTGTAGAAACCCTAAAACTCTTGCCTAGCACATTATGATGGAATACCTTACTCAAGGAGAATATGTTCTAGTGCACCTTAGTCCAATGAACCTCTTGGCACTCTCAGAAGGAAAAAACGTCAAGGTTGAGATTTTGGGTCAAATCTTGACTAGTTATCAATCAACAGAAATCATGAATGAAAAGACAGTTCATCTACATTATTCAACGCTCACGAGAACTCTTGAAGATTACATGTGGATAATTGACAGTGGAGATTCCAGGCATATGACGGGAGACCAAGCCAGACTCTCTAATCTAAATAAAAATAAGACATCGTACAAGGTATAACTTGGAGACAAAAACACCTATCCAGTCGAAGGAATTGGTCAAGCCTCTGTCAAATTGAGAACAGGTAACAATGTTCATTTGAGAAATGTCTTATATGTACCTGGTTTAGAAAAGAATCATGTATCCATATCTTTCCTAGAATACAAAGGAAACAGAACAACCTTTCTAGATGGAAAAGTATTATCTTGGTCTAGAGACTCCAACATAGAGAATGCTAGAGTTATTGGAACTCGTGAAGGAAGACTATAAAGACTAATAGAACGAAATGATGAAGCTCTTGTACATGATGAAGTCAATCCCAATGAACTTTGGCATAGAAGGTATGCTCATATCAACTATCAAGCATTACCTTTCTTCAAAAATATGGTTGTGGGAATACCAAAACTACAATCTACACATTTAGGAATTTGCAAAGGATGTTCTCCTGGTAATAATGTTAAGAAACCATTCTCAAACAACAATAATAGATCTAAGGAAATCCTAGATCTAATGCATTCATATGTTTGTGCTCCGATGCCAGTCAAATATCTAGGAGGTTCTCTTTACTATGTAATATTCATTGATGATTACTCAAGAAAGACTTGGTTATATCTCTTGAAGACCAAGGATGAATTTTTCAGCAAGTTTCAAGAATTCAAAGCACAGATAGAGAACCTCACAAACAAGAAAATTAAGACCTTGAGAATAGATAATGGAGGAGAATACACATTGAATAAATTTGTTGCCTTTTGCAAATCGGAAGGGGTTAGGAGGGAGCTAATTGTTCCTCATAATCCTCAAAAAAATGGTGTAGCAGAAAGGAAGAACATATCTATTGAAGAAATTGTGAAGGCATTATTGAACGATCAAGGTTTATCTATGTATCTGTGGGGAGAAGTATCATGACAGAAATATGTGTTTAGAACAGAAGTCCCCACCACATACTGAAGGATATGACTCCATAAGAAGCCTTCTCATGAAAGAAACCTAATGTGGAACACCTAAGAATCTTTGGATGCCATGTTTACTTTCACATCCCCAAGGATAAAAGGAAGAAATTAGAACCCTCAAGAAATAAGGGCATATTCATGGGATACAATGAATCATCCAAGGCCTACAGAATCTATATTTCGGAACACAATAAGGTTGAAGTCAGCAGAGACATAACCTTGAATGAAAATATGGCTTTCAAGAAATCCATAGAAGAAACTCTAGAAGAAGAAGAGTATGAAGAGCCTAATGAAGAAAGCACATGTCTTCCAGAAAGTCAGAATGAAGAAACAAAACAACTTGATCATCTGATATAACCATGTGAAACTATTGAATCTGACATTGTACCCAAAACCAATAAATGTCCAGCTTGGCTTGAAGCTACCCTACAAGAAGCAAAAAGAATCAAAGCCCCAAGTGGCACCTTCATAATAAGAAAAAATCCCAAGAGATTCTTCGGCTATGTAGCATGTATGACAAAGCTTCTAAATGAAGAACCCACCACATTTAAAGAGGCAGCTCAGAAGAAACAATGGAAAGAAGCCATGATAGAAGAACATCAGTCCATCATGAAAAATGATGTATGGGAACTTGTGCCTAGACCTAAAGAAAAATCAGTAGTAACTTCAAAATGGGTCTATAAGATCAAACATGCAGCAAACGGAAGCGTGGACAAATACAAAGCAAGGTTCATAGCTATAGGGTTATCCCAAAAGGAGGGAGAAGACTATGATGAGACATGTTCTCCTATTGCCATATATACTTCTATTAGAGCCATTATGTCTCTTGTTGCTTCCATGGGATGGAGTTTACATTAGATGGATGTAAAAACAGCTTTCCTCAATGGAGAAATCGAAGAAGAAGAATATATTGAACAACCTCAAGGATTTGAAGTACACCCCAGAGACACTCATGTTTGCAGACTAAAGAAAGCCTTATATGGACTCAAGCAAGCTCCAAGAGCTTGGTATGCCAGAATAGACAACTACTTAATAAGACTTGGCTTCTCCAAGAGTCATGCAGATCCAAATATTTACTACAAAGTCATGAACAATGTACCTGTGATTCTAATGCTATATGTCGATGATTTATTCTTGACATGTGAAGAGTCTCTCATCATCCAATGTAAGAAGGAACTAGCTTCTGAGTTCGATATGAAAGATCTTGGTCCCATGTATTATTACTTGGGACTAGAAGCATGACAGAAGCATGGTGAAGTATTCCTTGGACAAGGAAAGTATGCAATGAATATTATTTAGAAGTTTGGAATGATGGATTGCAAATTCATGGACACTCCTATGACCACAGATATAAGGAAAGTAAGAGACTCAAATTATGATCCAGTAGACCCGTCCCTATATCGACAATTGATTGGGTCATTGATGTATTTAGTGAATACTCGACCAAATATTTTCTTTGTTGTAAACACACTAAGCCAGTTCCAGGCGGAACCCAGACATGAGAATTAGATAGCTGCAAAGCATGTTCTAAGATATATTTGTGGGACGCTAAACTATGGTTTAAGATATACCGCATCCAGTGATATACAGCTTCATGGATTCACAAATTCAGATTGGGCAGGAAGTGTAGAAGACAGAAGGATTACTTCAGGGATGTGTTTCAAATTGGGCTCTGCTATGATATCTTGGGGCAGCAGGAAACAAAATTCTATCACACTCAGCACAGCAAAAGTAGAATATATCGCAGCATGTGAGGCATGTATAGAAGCAGTATGGCTGAGAAATTTGATTTCTGGATTATTTGATCAGGTTCCAGATTCGACCATAATATACTGTGACAATCAGAGTTGTATAAGGTTATCCGAACACCCAGTGTTTCATGAACGGTCGAAACACATTGAGATCAAATACTACTTTATTCGAGATAAATTCCAGGAAGGAGAAGTGAAGCTCCAGTATATCCCCACAGATGAGAAGACAACAGATATTTTGACAAAGCCTTTGTCCAGGATAAAGTTTGCATACTTACGATACAAGTTGGGGATCGTAGAGATAACTCCCTTAGCTGAAAGGGAAGAGATGGCTCTCCAGGTTGGGAGGGAACACTGACATATCATTGATTTATGGACAGTCATTTTTCAGTTCAAAAAATGGTCTAGGATGAGCAGTCCCTTTCTAGTTCGGAAAGTGGATTGAGATTTCTGATAGACAGGCATTTTCCAGTTCGTAAAATGGTCCAGATTGAACAGTCATTTTCGTAATGAAAATGGTTTGATAGATTTTTGATGGACCATAGACAGTGATTCCCCTTATGGCTAGTGTGGGGGAATGGTCTAGGACAATCTTTCTTCTTGGCAGTCACTCTCAGTAGTGGTCAATTAGAATGGTCGGCCTCGTCGGGCAGTCATTATTTCGAAGTTCACAGTTGTGAGTAGTTTCGAAGAATGGTCTATTTTGGAGGTTGGTGCAGGACAGTCATTTCCTTAGGAAATGGTTCAGACAGTCATTCCCTAGGGCAGACTCATTCTCACCAGGTTGCACTTTGTTTAGTGCTAGAGGAATGTTCCAGGTTCAACAATCAGAGATAGGCATTCCCTAGGGCAGACTCATTCTCTCCAGGTTGCACTTTGTTTAGTACCAAAGGAATGGCCTAGTTAGGTGAATGGTCCAGGCTCAGAAATCAGGACAATTACTCTTCTATGCTTGAGAAGAATAGTCCAAATAGCTCATGGATGATGTTTTACTTTCTCAGGGCAGATGCTCTTCTAGATCTCACAGATGTGAGTGGAAGAATGGCCCAGATGACTCAGTTTATATCGTGATATTGTTTTCTATGCAGGTTGATATCAGATGATACGATCGCTATGGAGACTGTATGTCTCTAGACAGTAGATGTATGCTATTGTGGTGGATGTGTTCCACTAGTTGTGACTATGTGTCACTAATTGAGTAGTCGTGTACTAATTGGTGTGGTTGTGTACCACTGGATAGTATTTGTGTACTACTATGGATAGACACAGTTGTGTTCTATTATATGACATTGTACTAATTTTCATGGAGATTATCCAGTTTGATAATGATGACGGTGCTCGTGATTTGATCATGAGATAGCATGTGTGGCTATAATGATGTTATCGGTTGAATGGTTTGTTTGTGCTCAAGACCATTACTCGTTATACCTCCCTAGCTAGGAGGGAGTTTTGATATTATGGTAGTTGCGGGATTTATTAAGCTCCACTTGTGACCTTTGATGAGATTAGGATATTCCAAGAAGAAAGAGAAACCCTAAAATACTTGAACATAACCCTAGAAGAGAAGTCGGCTAAAGAAACTATTTTGTATTGAGTCTTTAGCACCCAGAAAGAGAAGTTGGCCCAGATAGCCTGGTAAAAGTAGTATAAATACAAGATGCCATTTCTCATTTGAGATAGATATCTTAGAATTGCAGAAATCCACTTGTGCACACTGCAGAAGTCTAGTAGTCTGCAAGTTTGGGGAGCAACTGCAGTTGCATTCCTGCAATCTGTATTTTTGGTTTTTCTGGGTTGGACTTTGTTTTGTGCATTAGCCTTGGTTTCTTATTGATTTGCTACCGGAATTCTTCTCTCTATCAAGGTCAAGATGCTCGGGGGTGGCATTAGTGCATATGGTTGGGTGACAATATTGTTATATTGTCTATGGTTAAACGAGCACACCCATTTTTCTAACATAAATAAGGGGCATGCAATAAGGGAATAGAGTCATTATTCCTCAGTAGACTGTGATTCTCTCACTAACATTATATGGGTCAAGGTTAACTTGATCTCTTCGTAGCAGTAGGTCGGAGTCAACTTGGTTTTCTAGTAGCATATTGGAACATGTCAAAGTTAATTTAGTCTCCATGTGGTATATTGGCTCCCCCTCCATGTGAATATGGGTACTTAAAGTTGGAGTGAACGTAACCTCACCCTTGATACTAGTTGAGAAGGGTTTGAATGACTATGGCCTCACCCTATGGCACTAATTAGGATTATTATACTAAAATAAAATATATCATGTGTTTTTCATTTAGAAATATTAATCATATAGTTAGTTGTGAATTCATTCAAATAGAAATTGACATTAATGTGCAAAAGCAAAAAAATAGGGAAAAGTACAAAGAAAAAGTGCATTTAAAAACATCTATATTAAGCACTCACTTTTAATTAAAAGCTTATGTTTTATTGAATTAAAAGGGGAATTATTATTTACACATGAGATGGGGTGACTAATATTCATAAGGGTAAGTAGAAAATAGATAATTATGCATAGTGGCATGTCGCATATGCATGAGCAATAAAAATAAGATGAGGGGTGACCATGAGGGTACCCATTGTTGGTGGATGATTGTTAAGATGTTACTATTCCATGGGGAGTTGGTGGAGAGATATAATTGGACCTAAGCTTAGATCAAGCACTTGTTCTTATGTATGGTGGGGATCCATACTAGCTCTTAGTGAGCAACCCATTATTTTGTGAAGGAAGTCTTCGCTCCCTTCACATTGTCTATATTCCATGTACACTATCACCTATAAGAAATATGTGTAAAAACCAATAAGATATGAATTATGGCCCTATTAGGGTATTAATTCGTAATGAAGTATTCGACCTTACCTACTACTCATTCCCATAGTAGGTTCATATATTATCTAATTAAGGAAGTGGAACCTTTTATTATGTCTTAAAGATCTGAACTAGATTCATATATAGTTTGTCATCTATCTTATCTTAGTAGTTTTGAGTAGGAAAATGGAAGTCGTGAACTTGTATGGTCCACTTTGTTATGATAGTTTAAGGTCCTAAATCTTTCGGAGCTCATTTGGGGCATTAAATGATTATTAACCTCTTATAGATACAACCTCATTATGAACTAGATTCATATATAGTTTGTCATCTATCTTATCTTAGTAGTTTTGAGTAGGAAAATGGAAGTCGTGAACTTGTATGGTCCACTTTGTTATGATAGTTTAAGGTCCTAAATCTTTTGGAGCTCATTTGGGGCATTAAATGATTATTAACCTCTTATAGATACAACCTCATTATTAGAGAGAATGATTAACTCTCGTATAGTCATATATTGTGACTTAGTGTAAGTCACAATATGGTTAAGTAGTTATGCTAAGAAGAGAATATTGATGAAAAGTTGAATTATGGAAGAAGAGCTTACAAGTGTGTTTGGTTTGAATTTAGGCCTTTGTTCTTATTAAGTGGATGTGTAGTAGCAAGAATGCTACATGATGGTATGAATTGCTTGGTTTAGACAAAGCCTTGTAATTGATTTGTATACATATGATGCATGATGACAAGAATGTGGAAGTATAGGTGAAGACTCACCTTTAAGGGTGGAATTTATATAACCCATGATTGGACATGGATGGATCTTGATAACTTAGTGTGTAATTGTAGTTCTATAAGAAGTTTGGCATTGATGCAATTGATTTATGTTTTTTTATGTGTCATATGATGGGGAAACCATGCAATGGAGGCATGAAGGCTGAATTCATTAGATAGATATATGATAGTGAGATTAATATTAGAAATGTGATTAACCCTTACAATATATGATCCAATAACCTATATAGTGAAACCTTACAAACATGGTTAAGTGAATATGAATTACAAGTGTAATAAGGATTCAATATTGAAATTGATTTAGAATCGAATGATATATTCGACCTTACTCTTGATTCTTAAGAAAAATGAATAGAATTACATGTTGAACATAATAGTATGGTATGAAATATTTGATTGCTTGAATATGAAGTTATTCACGAAGTTGTCATTATAGAAATAGATAGCAAAGCTCTCATGTCTTTCTTTTGTGTATACATTGTTGAAGGGGTATTAATTTTCTTAAGGAAATTATGAAAATTATGAAAAATGCTCTAGGATAAGTTGATGTGATGATAAAGATGGGAAGCTTTTCATAATCACGGGTGGAAAATAGCTAAATGAAAGTGGAAAATTGTATTTCCTAATGTTTGATAAGTGAATTATATAGTATGAGTGATGTTTAGGGTTGTTAGGGTAAGAGTGATAGGGATGAGTTATGTAATTTGAATATTTAGGATAATATTTAATGTGTCAAGACAAAGATATTGAACTATGATACTCATATTTGTGAGGTTATGGAAATTTTTTGTAGATAAGAGTTAAGGTTTAGATGTTTTAAACTTAACAATCATGGGCTCTTAGGTGTATATACTTTTGAGGGAAAGGTGAAGAGACTAGCGAATATGTTTAAATCATAGAGAATAATATCATGAATGTTAAGAAGCTTGTACTACTATTCCTAGTTGTTTATTTTCAATTAAGTGAGATAATCCTTTTACTCATATGCAACAATGGTGTTACATAACTAGGTATAAGAAAGTGAGTAGTTTTCCCATAATGGATTGATTTCTAATAAGGAATCTTAGTTTATTGCTTTTGAGTCTAAACATGGTGTCATAAAGTGAGGAGATTGAATTTCGTAGTCATGGACTTATGGTTGGGGTAGGTAGTCAAAGTGGGATGATGATAATGTGAAGTAGACGATAGTATGGAATAATCTTATTGAGTTTGTTGACTTGTGTACCTAAGTGGTTTGATATTATGTAATTTTATTATGTCGCTTATGAAGGGGGGAAATATTCATAGCTTGTTGAGATTTCTATTCTCAGTGACAGGTTAAACAACCACATATGGTAAGTTTTAATATATATAACACTATATTACATAACCTCATTTGGGTATGTGTTAATTGTTATATGCTCTGGTAAATGGCCAAAATTGTTAGTTGTGTGCATGATAAGTTATGAGAATCACAACACTATTGAATGGATGGGCATGAAATATTGTGTGATTTAGAAGAATCTTTGGGCATGGGAACTCACTATCAAGGAAGGTAATGATGGGGTCTATATAATTTGGAGGAAAATACCAATCCCTAAATGTTCTACAAGTGATTGAATCATAGTTGTTTTGTTAGATAAGTCATTAGGGATGTACCCTTAACTAGTGTATGTAGGTAAACCATCATGGAAAACATGAATGATATTTGGTTGGTTTAAGATTTCATAGATGTTACAGTTCATCATATTTGTTTTGAATTCAAATTTGTGTTGAGAATATTAGGTTTCCAATGTTTCTAGTAGAATCTCTACTCATCATTAGGGAATAAAAGATGTAGAAATTTGTAGTGAATAGTCAATGAAGAGATGCAAATCTAAATATATAATATTGGAAATTATTATTTCAATATAAAAGTTGTCTTAGGTAAAATGAAGGTAAGGGGACGGCGGGTCATATAAATAAAAGGAATGCATGCTTGAAAGGGAGAAAGAGAGGAGGAAAATGTAATAAGAAACAAAAGAGGAGGGATGAAAGAAGATTAAGGGAAGAGAGAGTAGATAAGTGATGAAGATTGTAGAGAATGAAATGAAAGGAAGGAATATGAATAAAAGAACGCACACAAAAATATTGTAGAGAGGACAGTAATATAGTGAAACCCAAATTCTATCAATGAATGAAATAGGAAAAGAATGTAAATGCAAAGAAATACAAACTAGCTAGAATGGTGGTAGTGTTTTTTTTCAAAGGAAAAAAACATTTGTATTCATAAGAGGAATACACATGTTACATTATATCATACAACCTTTCTGGCACCTGTCAAAACCTATGACCTGTCGGTGTTCTTCCTTCATTTTTTCATCATACAAAAACTCTTTACAAAAAAGACTTTGTTGACATACATTTTCTGTACAAAACTACTACAATAATTCACTGCAATATTATAAAAAGAAAAGATATAAAAGCAGAATTCCATCGCTTCATTTTTTTTCCCATCAAAGTACTCATAGAAACCGAAGGCACCATTCAAAAGTTCAAGATATTCCTTGGACAACTCATTTTCTTTAGAGTTTAACTCCCACAAGATGTGATTAAAAGACAGTCATTCAAAAGATTGGAAGGATAACTTTATCTCTCTCATAACCATGGCCAAACTGTTGTTCTAGATTGAGATTTTTCCTTGGGCCCATCCAATGGCCAATTTAGAGTCTCCCATAACCTGTAGCTTTTGGATATACTTTTCCTTGGTTGTTTCTAGGAGGGTCCAAAAAGATATTAGCTCTGCTTTGTTATTCGAACCTCCTCCTGGTGCATATCCGATGTGAATATAATGATTTTGATTGATAAATAAAACTACACCCACTCCACATTTGGGTGGGAACCCTTGGCTTACCCCGTAAATATATCCCCATGGAATCTCATAGTCGAGAGAGGGGAGGATTGGATTATGCAGCTTCTAGATTTTTGGATATTCTTTGAACATTGTCGCCTAACTAATAGTAAGTGCAGATGTAACCTCCTGAGGAACCACCTTATTTTTAAAAACAACATTGTTATGGGCCCACTAGATGTTAGAGATCATAAAGCAAGGCAATCCTGCATAGAGTGATATTTTTTTGTCTTGAAGCCAACTTATGAAATTGTCCTCCAAACTTCCTCTGTTCCATTCTGCTTTTGACTGGAGCTTATCTTTTATGATTCTCGACACCTGCCCTATGAAAGGGAAAGAGACAAAAATATGAGAGGCAGATTCAACATCCAAATTGCACAAATCACAACAATTGGGCCCACACCAACCCCTTTTTAACGCATTGTCCCATGTCAACAGTTTATTGTTTTAGACTATCCAAAAGGTGATTTTTCATCTAAGGGAAGTTTTTAATTTCCACAATGGCTTCCACCACCATTTGAGCAGGGTCACCAAATTGTCTTATAACCAAGCTTTGTATCCCAATTTTGCAGTGAAGGATCCATCCTTTGGGTTATTAAACCAACACGGAGAGTCTTCAGATTCTCCATCAAGCGAAATGAAATTATCGCACAAATGTGAGATGAAGGTCTCCCATTCCACAGACAAATTTGTTGAAAGACCTAAGGAAGCAGCATCTCTCCATCCTGTGCAACCCCTTGGCTGGGGAGTTCCAATACAAACATCCTGAAACGAAATAATGTTTAAATATTTCAAGTTCTAGACCAGAGGAGCTGACAAACCTAAGTTGTTTCCCACCCCTATCCAAGGATCCTCGCCTACTCTTACATTGCGCATGTTCCTGACTTTCCAAATCGTCCATTTACCCACCAATGGGAAATCTTCCACCAGGGCTTTCCATACAATGGAGATTTTGGAGGATTTCATCGACTGGCAAAACCATTCCACTATTGACAGGTTGGAAAGGTATTTATAGCACATAGCCTGAACCCAAAGGGAATTCCTTTAGGTCAACCTCCAAATATTCTTGCGAGCTAGTGCATGCACGAAAGGATGTATGTCCTTTAGACCCCATCCTCTGAATTCCTTTCGAGAGGCAATAGAAGCCCGTTTGGTTGAATGAACACCACCCGGGAAGTTTTAACCCGACCAAAGATATTGACAACTGAGCTTTCGGACCTTGTCTAGAACTCTTTTGAGGATAGCTGCAATTGAATTCCAATATACTAAAATTATTTCTAACATCGATTTAAGGATAACGAGACTTCTGCCTCTGGACAACGTTCTATTGACCAAGATAGAGATCATTGCTTCAACTTTCTGAATGAGCCACACCCAATCCTCCTTTCTGTAGTTGTTTGGCTTGAGGAGAAAACCTATATATTTAACTCCATCATCTAGGTTCTTCCCTTGAGTTGAGAATGAGTTTAAGAATGAGTTCACTTCAGCCTCGGGAAAATTATTAATAATTATGCAAGATTTCTCCAAATTGATCTCCATACTAGTAGCCCGACAGTACAGGTCTATGATTCTCTTTAACACTGCCATATCTCTTTGAGCATTGAACACACTGCAAAAAACGTCATCGACAAACAAGAGGTGAGATATTGTCTCTGATTCTGAGACTTTGACCCCTCGTATATGTTTGTTGCTCCCTTCTTATTTGAGAAGAAAAATAAGGCCTTCTGTAATAATTAAGAACAAGGAAGGGGAAAGAGGGAACCCCTGGGGAAGGCCTCTCAAAGATTTGAAAAATCAGGAAGGAGATCCATTAATTAGAATTGCAAAGGATGCACTTTCTATGCAACCCATGATCCAAGTGGTGGTAGCTTATCTTTGAAGAGAGAGGTGTTAGCTATGCTCATTCACAAGAAGACATTACAAGAGGCAAAAATTGACTTTTAACATAAAGTATTAAACCCTAAGAGGAAAAAAACCTAAATATCCAAAACCATGACTCTAGGATATGACATGCCAAAAGGATTGCAAGCCCCTGAGGTGGCTAGTTGATACGAAACTTCCCAGGGGTGCAACTTTTGCATACAATCTCTATTTCAGGTGAAAAGTATCTCTTTGGAAATATTTGACTGAGAAGTACAATTGTTAGTAGTCCTAGGCAAGCCATGGCCACCCTTGGCCCCTAAAATGGCCAAAAAACATCGTTTAAGGCCTCAAAATAATCCTAGAAGTTTATGACCTGAAAAACTATAGATAAAAAAAAATTCCAAGATGGAGAACCATGTTGAGTTAGTGGAAGAGGTGGGTGGACACCAATGTCCACCTGGATCAACCCTCCCCCCTTAGGAAGAAATGTTACCCATTGTGTCAAGTTCCCTCATTAGATGGTGAAACTTGTGTTGAATTTGACTCCTGGTGAGCTACTTTCCATGTTGAAGAAGTTGTCTTGCTTCTACAATCTAATAGAGTTGCATGTTCTCCTAGAGGGTGCCCTTCATCTTGGTTTCCATGATCTGATTCATTGTAGCCTACTCAATGCAATCATGGTTGAGTCATATAGGGTTCAAACGCTTAGCCACCTCTGAAGTGTCCAATATGGGTGGAAAATATGGTTGAAGAAACTTCACATTAAATATTGGGTGCAAGACAAGGAAAGGAGGAATACTCAATTCAAAATCATTATCACCCAAAACCTTCGTGATGGTGTAAGGCCCATATTATAGTGGTCTCAAATTTTTGTGGGGGCCTATGAGGTTCTTTTTTTTCAAATGTAACCACACCTTATCACCAACCTGAAACTTGTGTGGAACCCGATGTTGGTCATGTTGCTTCTTGTACTTGGCATTGGATTTGTGCAAGATATCATTAACCTATTGTTGGATTTGTTGGATCCATTCAATAAATTTGGTTTCCCTATTTGCCTCAATCTAAGCATGGGAAGAATCTTCCTATGAATATGCAATGGGAATAGCGACATCGATGGGGACCAATGGATAGAACCTCAGGCACACCTGGAAAGGGATGTGGAAAATAGAGTTGTGGAGAGTTATGTTGTAGCTATGTTAAACATATGGAAGGCTCTTATCCCATGTACATGGATGCTTGGAGTTGTACATGTGTAGGATATGCACAATCATCGTATTGACCACTTTTATTTGTCCATTTGTTTTGGGGTGGAAGGAAATCGATTTGGTCAGCTTAGTGTCCAACAAAGACCACAAGTTGGACCAAAAGGTACTGAGGAACCTACTTTCACTATCTAAAATAATGGTCCATGGTAGTGCAAAATGAACCCAAACATGCTCAAATAAGAGATTAGTAGTGGCTTTGGTTGTGATACTCTTCTTACATAGTACCAAAATGGCCATCTTAGAGAACTAATTGACAACCACAAAGACAAAATCGTCACCATGCTTTATAGAGGGAAAACCTAGCATATGATCCATGGAGATTGACTCCCAAGGCTTGTCTAGGGTAGGTAGAGGGGTGTACAACCCCTACGTATTAATGGAAAGTTTAGCAATGGTGCATGCAATGCAAAATCTGATATACCTACTAATGTCTTGTCAAAATTTTGGCCAATAGAAATACTTTTGAAGTACTGCTACTATCTTCTCCACACTGAAGTTCCCTGCCACTTTATTTTAATGTGCCTCCCAAGTTAGCGTTGAACACTTACTTGAAGGAAAACAAATATGGCCCAAATAGCAGAAAAGTGCATCCTAGAGTTGAAAGTCTAGAAGTTGTTTACATATGCCTAGTGTTTGATATGTAGCAGCATAGTCAGGATCACTTTCATACAATTGGGGCCGCTCGGAGGTATCATCCCATAGGAGTTAAGAACTATGGTTAGTGACACAACCAGGGGCTAACTAAGGTATTCTACAACACGATTTGTGTTTCCCTTAGTGTACTTAATATTCAAGTGGAATGGTTGCAAGTACATGGACCACTTCTAATGGAAATAATTATGTAACATCGCTTGTGTCTGCATGAATCGCAGAGGCTTGTGATCAGTGTGGATGATCATTTATTTTCTCATAATATAATTTCTCCACTATCAACATGTCTACATAATGGATTACATCTCCTTGTCATAGGTGGGATACTTGTTAACAGTATCAGAGAGTATCTCCCTATGATAGGCCACTATATGTACATATTGAGTGAGGATTGCACCAATAGCATAGTCAAAGGCATATGTCACAATCTTGAATGAATGTTGCAGTTCTAGTAGAGTGAGGATTGTTGTCGAGCAGAGGCAATGTTTCAAATCCTTGAATTTTTTCTATTGTGACTCAGACCAAGAAAAATTGGCTTTATCTCCACCTTTGGTCACTCGGATTAAGGGTCAAGCAATATGAGAGAACCCCACCATGAACCTATGGTAGAATTTGGCAAGACCTAAAAAGTTGTGGATCTTTGTAAGAGTTGTCAAGGCTGGACAATCATGAATGACTTGTATTTTGGATGGGTCCACATGCACCCCATGTTAATTTTCAATGTATCTGAGATATTAAAATATATGCATGCCAAATGAGCATTTCTCCAGATTGGCATATAACTTGTGTTGTTGCAAAGTCCTCAAGATTTGTTGAACGTGATGAAAATGTTCTACCCAAGTTCTATTGAAGATGAAAATGCATGACCACAAAAGAGTTTTTGAATGTCCACAAGAAGTGATACATCATCCTCATGAATGTTTTTGGAGCATTGGTCAAGCCAAAATCCTACATGACCAACCACTCAAAAAGGCCTTATTTAGACTTGAAGGCAGTCTTACATACATCAGTTTGTTCAATTGGGACCTGGTGGTAGCTTGAATTCGAATCAATATTACTAAATACTTTGGAACACTTAAGCTAATCAAGAAGATCATCAATCTAGGGGATTAGGAATCAGTTCTTAACAGTGATTTTGTTTAGGTATTTGTAATCAATACTGAGTCGTCAAGTCCCATCTTTCTTCTACAACAATACAATTGGGCTCCCACAAGGTGAGGAGCTTAGTCGAAAGTGTCCCTTTTAGATGAGCTCATGAATTTGATGCTTTATTTCCTCATTCTCCAGAAGAGAGCATATGTGTATCGAGACATTAGGTAAAGGAAAACCAGGCATCAATTCAATTGAATGTTTGACTTGGCATTGTAGAGGCACCCCCGTAGGTGAGGAAAAGATGTCTTTGTGTTCCTCCACAATATTTTCCACCTGCTTATATTGTGCAAAGAGGCCCCATCCTAAGACTATGGTGATAACAGTGAACTTCCATCCACCTTTTGACTTAACCATGAAGAGGAAAAAAAATTGTTCTAATAGATTACCTTTCAACATTGCTTTGTTGAGATCAAGGAAATTACAGTAGTCAAGACTACCTCTAGTACCTTGTAGAGATGACCTCCCAAAGTAACAATGACACTTTGAGGCTTGGACTCATAAATAGGATGGTGTTTCCACATATAGTATTTTCCTTAAAGAACATCACAAAATTCAAGTGGGGAAACATCACACAATACCTCATCTTTGAAGGGCTTGATGTCGTAGGAGAGAAGAAATTGTTGGTTGACACAAAGGTTTCATCCCCGACTCAACCAGCCGATGGTGTGTGGTTTGGGGTGTGTAAATGTCAAGAACTTCAATCTTTTAATGAACTCGATCAAGATTAGGTTCTTTTGGATATCATTGTCAAAAATGAAATGTAGTCGTGTCCCCTTCACCCACGTCTATGAAAGAAAAATCACTCTTATGTGTGAATGATCCACTTTCCCTTATCTTGCTATGAATAAGAGTTTGATCCAAATTTCAATTCCATTTATTTCATCTCACCCAAAAATGATTATTTTGAGTGACTGATCCAAGTGGATATTGGTGGCCACCCACGTATTCTAACTAGCTCCTCTTGACAGTTTTTAGTTCATCACGTTCTTTTGTACTTATTTGTAATTGTGGGTTCTACACTTCCATGGCTGTCTAAATCCCTACACATATTACAGGTGGATATTGGTGGCCATCCACCTAATCCAACTGGATTATTTTGGAAGTTTTCATGTCAGTACATCTTTCTATACTTCCAAGGCCGTTTTGGAGCCCTAAATAGTGTTTTTTTGGCTTGCCACAGTCAAACTATAGACAAAGTTAGTGTTTGACGGTGTAATGTGTATTTCTCGAAACGACCTTTCAAATGGGCTATCACACGCCTAAAACAGAGGTTGTATGCAAAAGTTACGACCACAGGAAGTTGAGGTACCAACTTACCCATCGAGGCCCACATAACTTTTGGCGTTTCACCTCCTAGGGTTAGGTTTTTGGATGTCTAGGGTTTTGGAATTCATGCATAATGTTAAAAAGGCCTTTGGATCCTCATTGTAATATTTTTTCTCGGATGGATGCGCATAGCAGCCACATCTCTTCTTAGAGATAGCTACCACCATTCAAGCAAGTTGTTCCAGTTCCGCGGTTTTACAGTTTTAACCTATTTCATTAATTCAATAGAAGTTATTGTTCATTAGATATCTGTTGTTATCTCTATTTTATTGTATTCAGTTTGTTATTCATTTTGTTCCTCTCATTAATCTGGATCAATGGTATTAGAGTGGTCTGCTCTTCATTCATTTTTCTTTGTGCATGTCCCCGACAAGATCTCGATACAAGAAGTTGGGACTCGAACCAGTCGATTCATTGCAAGATCGGTCGTGCCGAGCCCGACAACAACCCATGGGGGATGAAAATATATATGATCGAGAAAGAGATCCTTTTAAAATGTTGCTCGAGGAATTTCTTGTGTGACAAAGGAACGAAATGATGGACAACTTTGTACAGATACTTTGATGGTTGCCCATAGGAGAAGCATCTTCATCAAGCGGCTATGCAACCCCCTTAAGAGTATAGGTAAATTTTGATATTCCATTATTTGAAGGACTAATAGATGCGGATTTTGTAGATAAATGGTTGAATCTGCTTGAAGGGTATTTTTCAGTCCACAATTTTTTCGATAGGGAAAAAATTACTTTTTCCCTCCTGAAGGTCATCACCCATGTTAAGGACTACTGAGATACTTACTCTGAGCAAAGGGACATAGAGGAATCTGCAATATTTTCGGTCTCCCCCACATGGGATTCCTTCAAGGATGCCATTAAAGAACAATACTACAATGTTGGGAGCTACGAGGACCAGTACACCAGATGGACCACCATGTGTCAGGAAAGGGACCAGACAGTACCAAATTTCACCAATATTTTCCATACCTTATGCACCAAATTGAGTATCAAAGACTCTGAATGACATTTGGTGCTCAAATACCATGGTTTTTTACATAGATAATTTCAAACATAAATGGAGTTTCTGGACATCGCATCATTGGGTACGGTGTATAGATATGATGTCAAGATCGAGTAGAAATTTAAGCAAAAGTGGCAAGAGTTTGGGTCTGCAAACTCCTCACAGTTGAAGCAAGGCAAAGTTGGACCCAACCCACACAACAAGGGACAGAGCAAAGATTTCCACTCTCAGGACAACCAATCCAATCCGCAACACAAGAAGGGAAATGAGAAGTCAAAGAAGGACACAGGAAAATGGCGTGAATACCATAAAATCCCTTGGCACAACACCAAAGAACTTTGTTCCAAGTAGTCGCTCATGGCCGAGCTAAAATATTCTGAGTTAGAGGTCGATTCTAACTCCGAATCAAATCCAGAAGCAGGGAAGCGGATTATCGATGTCGAACCCAGTGCCACGTTTGCTACCACCAAAGTCTAGCCAAGTGAACCAAAAGAACCAGAGGAAGGGGAACACCTCTTTCACTCGCAGATGTGGGTAAAGGGGGATCCGCTTCACTTATTTTTTGATAGCAGCAGTCAGAAGAACATGATCTTAGTAGAGGTCGTCAAGCAGTTGGACCTGTCAACGACACCGCACCCATAGCCCTACACCATCGGCTAGCTTTGCCAAGGAAGAGATCTTTGTGTCATCCAACAATTTTGTCTTCCCTACGACATCAAACCTTTCAAAGATGAGGTATTGTGTGATATTTCTCCCCTTGAATTTTGTGATGTTATTTTAGGACATCCATATTTTTGGAAGCATCATGTTGTGTATGATTCTAGACCCCGCAGTGTTATTATTACTTTGGTTAGACAATTGTACAGGATACCAGAGGTGGTGCCACCTACCATTATTTCTTTAATCTCCTCTAAGAAATGCAGTAAGGTCATTTCATAGACCGGGAAGTTCATCTTCTTTGTGATCCATGCTCACAGTAATCAGAAGGTCATCGCCACATATGTGGCCTCTACACAGAGTCTCTCTTTGGAGAATAAGTAAGTGTACGGGACCATGGAAGAGTACAGAAACATCTTCTCCTCACTCACTAGGATACCGACACACTACCACGTCAAGCATTCAATTGATCTAACCCTCGATGGACCTATGCCTAATGGACCAGTCTATCATCGCTCGTTGATGGAAAATGAAAAAATAAAGCATTTGATCCAAGAGTTGCTTCAAAAGGGGCACATCAGACCCAACTCCTCCCCTTGTGGAAGTGTGATTGTACTGGTACAGAAGAAAGACGGGACCTGGCAACTCTGCATTGATTACAGAGCATTAAAAAAAATCGCAGTCAAGAACCGGTACCCAATTCCCAAAATTGATTACCTTCTTGACCAACTCAAGGGGGAAAAGTTATTCAGCAATATTGATCTAAAGTCTAGCTACCACCAGGTTCCCATTGAACCAATTGATTCATGGAATACAACTTTAAAATCTAAAGAAGGTCTCTTTGAATGGTTGGTCATGCCCTTTGGTTTAACAAATGCACCAACCACTTTTATGAGGTTGATGAATGATGTATTGAGACCCTTCACCAAGTCTTTTGTGGAGGTATATTTGGATGACATCCTCATCTTCAAAATAACTTGGGAGGAGCACATGCAACATATTCAATGGGTTTTTAACATTCTATGGCAGTACAAGTTATATAGCAACTTGAAAAAATGCTCTTTTGGCATGAACATGGTCCAATACTTAGGCTACATTGTTGATTAGCATGGGGTACATGTTAATCCAACTAAGATCCAAGTCTTTCGTGACTGGCCAGCCACTACCACACTAACCGAGCTTTGAATCTTCCTGGGATTGGCCAACTTCTACCAATGGTTCATGTTGGGATTCTCCCATATTGCATGGGCCCTCAACCAAGTAACCAAGGGCGGTGGCAGGGAAAATTTCGCATGGGGGAAGGAACAACAACAAGCATTTGATTATCGGAAGCATAGCTTGTGCTCATCTCTAGTACTCTCTTTACTTGATCTGCAACAATCATTTGAGATTGAGACTGATGCATCTGACTATGATGTCGGTGCAGTTCTCACTAAGCACGGTCATCTAGTGGAATACCATTGTCCGTAAATACCCCACTTATGACAAGGAAATGTATGCCATTGTACAAGTCTATCGTCAATGGAAAAATTACATTTTGGGAAAGGAGACAATCATCCACACTAATCACAAGCCTCTGCATTTCATATATACATAGCGGAAGTTGCAGAACGACCACCATCAGAAGTGGTCCACCTACCTGCAGCAATTCCATCTCAACATTGTTGAGGAAAATATATGAAATGATCTTACTCAAACATTTTCATATTCTTCTTGGCTAAAGAAAAATAGATGGGAATGTCACCCTAGGTTTATATCCATCAAAAATAAAATCCTAACTCACAAGTATCAATTACAAGTGCTTAGACTAAT
>SNQJ01S0030595.1:11862-23719 GCA_010110895.2 Picea sitchensis | reverse complement strand
TGTGCCATTACCGAGCCAGCCATCAAGAATCAAGGCTTATACACCCCTCTTCCTACTCCCAAGAGGCCTTGGGAATCCATCTCGATGGATTACATGTATGGCCTTTCGTCCACCAAGAAAGGAAATGATTGTGTATTTGTGGTAGTTGATCAGTTTTTGAAGATGGCCATCCTCACAGCCTGCAAGAAGACCATCAAAATGGCATATACTTCCAAGCTCTTCTTCGAACAAGTGTGGGTCCATTTTGGGATACCACAGACCATCATCTCTGATCAGGACAGAATGTTCCTCGACACATTTTGGTCAAGTCTCTGGTCACTGTTGGACACCAAGATCGCTAAATCCACTGCTTTCCACCCTCAAACCGACAGAAAAACAGAAGTCGTCAATCGGATGATTGTGCATTTCTTGCACATGTACAACTCTAAGCATCTGTGTGCCTGGGATGAGAGCCTCCCCTATGTTCAACACATCTACAATAGGGCTCTCCATAGCTCCACCGGCCACAACCCATTTTAGGTGGGGCTGGGATTCCAACCCTTGGGTCCCATTTATGTTGCATTACCCCTTTCCACCATACAAGAAAAATCATCCCATGTTCAGTCTGAGGCTGACAAAGCCACCAAATTCATTGAACAGATTCAACACATCCACCAACAGGTCCATGAGATTTTGCAGAAAGCCAATGCTAAGTACAAGCAGCGCCATGATCAACACAAGGTACCACACTAGTTTCAGGTGGGAGACAAGGTCTGGTTACATTTTCAAAAAGAGCACCTTACACTGCCCCATCGAAAGCTCCACCCACTTCGCTATGGGCCTTACATTATCACCAATGTTGTGGGTAGCAATGATTTTGAGCTCAACACTCCACCCTTCCTTGGATTGCACCCAGTGTTCAATGTGGACCTCCTTTGGCCATATTTTCCACCCTTATTGGACACCTCAGAGATCGCAGAATAGTTGACACCAACAGAGCTCAACCCTAACTACATGGAACATGCATCCACTGATCAGATAGTGGACACACAGGTCAAGGGCACTCACCAATAGAGGATCCATCTTTATCGGGTTGTCAAGACAGGGCAACTCCTACACCAAGGAAAGTGGATCACCCATGGCCAAATTCAGCAGAATTTTCCTCACCTAATGGGGGAACTCAATGAAATGGAGACCATTGCTTCCTAAGGGGGGAGGATTGATCCAGGTGGATATTGGTGGCCACCCACCTATTCCAGTTGGCTCCTCTTGATATTTTTTAGTTCAGCACGTTCTTATGTACTTATTTGTAATTGTGGGTTCTACACTTTCGGGGTTGTCTGAAGCCCTACACATATTCCAGGTGGATATTGGTGGCCATCCACCTAATCCAACTGGCTTAGTTTGGAAGTTTTCATGTTAGTACATCTTTTTGTACTTCCAGGGTCATTTTGGGGCCCTAAACAGTGTTTTTTTTGGATTTCCATAGTCAAACTATAGACTGATTCAGATTTTGATGGCGTAATGTGTAGTTCTCGAAAGAGACCTTTCCAATGGGCTATCACAAGCCTAAAATGGAGGATGTATGCAAAATTTATGACCCCGGGAAGTTGAGGTACCAACTTACCCATCGGGGCCCACATAACTTTTGGCATTTCACCTCCTAGGGTTAGGTTTTTGGATGTCTAGGGTTTTTTCATTCATGCATAATGTTAAAAATTCCTTTGGAGCCTCATTGAAATCATTCTACTCAGACGGATGTGCATAGAAACCACATCTCTTCTCAGAGATAGCTACCACCATTCAAGCAAGTTGTTTCAGTTCCGCAGTTTTACAGTTTCAGCCTATTTCATTTATTAAATAGAAGTTATTGTTCACTGGATATATGTTATTATCTATGTGTTATTGTATTCAGTATGTTATTCATTTTGTTCCGCTCATTAATCTGGATCAGTGACATTCATCAATGTTGTGCCATGGGATTTTGTGGAACTCACACCCCTTTACAGTGTCCTTCTTTGACTTCCCAATACCCTTCTTTGTCTTTAGCTTGGATTGGTAGTATTGATTTTGGCTATACTTACTATCTCCTTTGTTATGTGAATTGTGGCAACCATTACCATGCTTATTTTGTGATGGATGTAGACCCAAACTCCCATTTATTCCTCTACTTTAATTTCTGCTTGACTTAAACAACATATCAATAAGCAGCTCCTAATGAGGAAATATCTAAGACATCCATCCCTATTTGGATGTATCGGTGTAGGCCACTATGATACTTAAAAACTAGGTGCCACTCGGAGTCTCTGATACCCATCTTTTAGTGAAAGGTATGGAATATATCGGTGTACTCTGGCACCATTAAATCTCTCCCTTGATGCAAAGTTGTCCATCTCATGTACTGGTCATCATAGTTTCCAACAAGGTAGAATTCCTCCTTGAGGGAATAAAAAAAATACACCCAAGTGGGTTACGTCCTAAATGTTGTAAACTAATCTCCATCATGTCTCTCCTAGTATCTTTCCCACCAATATTTGACATGGGGAAGGGCCTTAAGGAGTGAAAAAATGATCTTTTTGATGTCCGGAAATTTTTGAAGAGAATAACAACCTATAATATATTTAACCATTTATCCAAAGAATATGCATTTATCTTTCCTTCAAATAAAGGAATGTATAAGTTAACTTTACCTTGAAGGGTGCCATACCTCTGAAATGGTTGTTTGTTGAAGGTGTCTCAGTGGTTGATGGCATTCATTTAATAATATGGGTGAAAGTTTCCATCATCTCATTCCTCTATCGCACAAAGGCTTCCTCAAGCAACAACTTGATAAGATATCCTACTCTATCATCTCTCTTTTCATCTTCAATGGGAGTCTTCCTGGGCTAGTGAGAGTGGTCTTCCCCAAGTGAAATTAGTACGAGACCCGACTCTCTATATCCTAACCTCATTGGGGACATGCACTAAGAAAAAACAAAGATAAGATTGCTCTTATACCAAAACGAATGGAATGAATATGAATGGAAACACAAACAAAAAAATATTTCAAATATCCCAATAATACAACGAAGCACAAATTATATTAATGAATTAAATAGGAAAAGACTATAAAATACAAAACAATACAAACTAGCTAGAATGGTGGTATATTCTATGAAGAAAGAGGTGTCGGCTATGCTCATTCACAGGAATACATCACAAGAGGAAAAAATGGCCTTTTGACATAAATTACTAAACCCTAAGAAGAAAAAACCATAAATATCCAAAACACTAACTGTAGGAGACGAATCGCCAAAAGGATTGTGGGACCCAAGGTGGCTAGTTGATATCTCAACTTCCCAAGGGTGCAACTTTTGCATACAATCTTCATTTGGGTGTACAGTAGCTTGTTGGGAAGATCTCACTAAGAAGTACAATTGTTGGCAAGACATAGCTATTGCCCCTAAATGGCCAAAAAACATTGTTTAAGGCCTCAAAATGGTCCCAAAAGCTTATGACTTGAAAAAATGTAGATAAAAAATTTGCTAAGATGGAGAATCGTGTTGAGTCATTGGAAGAGGTGGGTGGCCACCAATGCCAACCTAGATTATTCCTCCCCCTTTAGGAATTAATGGTCCCCATTGTGTCAAGTTGCCTCATCAAATGGGGAAACTTTTGTTGAATTTGACTCCTGGTGAGCCACTTGCCTTGGTGAAGAAGTTGTCCTACTTTGACAACCCAATAGAGGTGTATGTTGTGTTGGTGGTTTCGCTTAGTCTTGGTGTCCATGATCCAACCCATTGTAGCATGCTTAATGTAGTTAGGATTGAGTTCTGTAAGGGCCAAATGATCAGCGACCTATGAAGTGTCTAATAGGGGTGGAAAATATGGTCAAAGCAGCTCCACATTAAATATTAGGTGCATGCCAAGGAAAGAGGGGATACTCAATTCAAAATTATTCTCACCCATGGGCTTTGTGATGGTGTAAGGCTGATATTAGAGTGGTATAATATTATTTTGGGGGTTCATGAGGTTCTCTTTATGCAAATGAAACCACACCTTATCACCAACCTGAAACTTGTGTGGAACCCAATGTTGGTCATGTCGCCACTTGTACTTGGCATTGGCTTTGTATGGGATATCATGAACCTCTTGTTGGATGTGTTGGATCTGTTCAAAAATTTTGGTTTCTCTATCTACCTCAATTTAAGCATGGGAGGACTCTTCCTATGAAGATGCAATGGGCAAAGCTACATCAATGGGGGCCAATGGTTGGAACCCCAAGCACACCTAGAAAGGGTTGTGGCCAATAAAGTTGTGGTGGGTTGTGTTGTAGCTATGTTGAACATATGGAAGGATCTCATCCAATGTACTTAGATGCTTGGATTTGTACATGCATAGGATATGCACAATCCTCAAATTCTTGCAATACTGCATAGGATTTGTACATGTGCAAGTATCTCTTTAAAGACATCCTCAGATTCTTTCAATACTGCGTAGTCTTCAACGTTTGGCACTTTATCCTTAGGTGCCTCTTCCAAGTGCGCTGGAAATACTTGACATCCTTTCCTGTATATTTTCTTCAATTGAAAGGTTGAAATTTCTCTGATAGCCACATCCCTTGGAATGCCTTGAACTGTTCTCAAATTTCCTTGCTCATCTAGGGAAGTAAATGTCTTATTGTAACAATCCAGAGCAGCATGGTGCTCATCCAACCAATACATACCAATGACTAAATTGTACGAGCCCAAAAGTATAATATTCAAATGAACCTTTGTGCGCAGTCCATTCATCTCCATCGAACATGCCTTAACCATCTCATTAATTTCCCTTTCTACTCTTGTAGCTAACTGCACCATCCAAGGTTTTCCAAGCTTGCTTCTTGGCAATTGGAAACTGTCCACCATCTTAGGATATAGATAACTATGACTAGCTCTTGAGTCAATTAAAATAGTAATGGTTTGGTCATTAATATTACCTTCCACTTCAATCATGTGCAATTGAAACTCATCTTGCTTATTATCCAGGGCTGTGTAAATCCTTGGTATATTTATGCCCATGTCCTCAATTGTCACAGCTTGTTGTACACAGTATTTAGTCCTCACTTTATCACCTCTTTGATGGAAATATCTACGCATATGATCTTTTCCACAACCCCAACATTGAATAGGTTGTTGCCTTGAATTTTACTCCATTGTCTCTGTCATTCTAGACTCCTTGGGAGTTGTATGTCCTTTCACATTATTTATGAAAAATGGTGGCTTAACCCCCTTCTTCCTCTAATCCACCTTGCTCTTCATCTTGTCTTTCCAAGCCTTTTAGAAAGTCGATATTCCCCTTTGTTGATCATAGATACATTTATCACACCTTAAGGTTTATTCCAATGACTTTGGGTCATCATATTGTATCTTGTCACTGATAAACGAGGGCAACCCACTCAGGTACCTTTGAATTTTAACTTGCTCATCCTTGATGAAAGGAACATATTTCAGTAGCTCTAAAAATATTATTTTGTACTCATCTATCGTCATACTTTGAAACTTGAGTTCAAAGAAATCCTTCATATTCTTGTCATAGTACCTCTTGGTTAAGTATTTCTTTTGGAAATACCTCTTGAACTCCCTCCAAGTAACCTTCTTCTCATCAATGTGTTGCACTTGCACCAAACTGATCCCACCACATTGATGCCTTTCCTTTTAGCTAATAGATAGAAATTCTCCCTTCTGCATGTGCATTATGCAGTTGGAAGTACTTCCTCATACCCAGCAATCAGGTCTCTGCATCTTCATCTTTCTTGTTCTCACTGTCAAAGGTAGGAGGCTTGATCTTATTCATTTCTCCCTGTAGATCGTCCACCCCGGTCCTTCTCTTATGCTTTATGATAGGAGATGGACTTGAGCTATTGCACGCTTTCTTGAAAGAATTCTTTGGCAAGTGAGGTCGATGCCTACCAGCACTTCTTTCTTCTCTTATTTTCTCATCATGAGACTTGCGACTTCTTGATCTACTTGACTTTGTCTCGTCATACATTTTCTTTTCGATTATATTTGGGCTTTGCATCAATTTGAAATTGAAGTCATCTTGTTGTTCCTTGGATTTCATAAGCCTCTCATTATCAACCTTATATATTGGGACATCTTTTTGTAGTCCCTTTATGGTTTCTACCAAGTTTATGCGCTCCTCCTTGGATTATGTACCTTCAACACCCAAACCGACATACAACTCCCCGAATTCATCATCGGGACCATAATTCCTTTGCGCATCTTCCAAGCTTTTGACCTTCTGCATTGATTATGTCCCACTCTAATCCCTGATAACTCTGCAAAATGTGCAGGCAACAAGATTTGCTAGATGTATTCATGAGACAACTTCATGAAATCTTTGCATCATCTTGTCAGAATCCTTTCTTCTGAATCTCATGTGTGCGCTAGTATTTATTACATACCAATGCGCGATGTCAATTTTTAACATATACGTCGTGTATCCTTATTGTGCATGCACCACAAATTTGTTCCACGCAACCCCAAACCTTTAGTGCGTACACTTGTGCACCATTTTTTAATGCGTAATTCAAGTGTCGCACCCTGCAATATCCAACATTTAGCACACACATCTACGCATTCTTATTTTATGCGCACCATGGCCACGCTATAATTCCAAATTCGGCCACCTACCAGTCTGAATTTTTCCTTAAGTAAAGAATGGCCCATGCAGGCTCAGTGTTGAAACTGGAGCTCTGATGCTTTTGGTTGGCCTCTAGCCCATACAAGTCTAGTGTTGAACCAATTGCTATGATACCAGAATGTAATGTCCCCATCCACCCAAGTTAGGCCACCTCACTACAACCTCAACTTCTATCACTTTGTAACAATACCCAATTTACCATTGAACAATGCTACTCCGAAAATCCACTGCGCAGATTCTATACTAAACACTAGTTTGTGCAGTATCAATTGAAGTAACACGCTCATCCTCAAGCTCAGTTGTGCCACACTAGCTTTCTTCTTTTTACATAACTTAAAACACAACAGAAGTAATTCAAAACTACTGCACCCATGCATATTTATCGCACAACATTATTGTTCGCGCAACCATCCTAGTGTCACACACCAATTCCACTTTCCTTGTGCACGGGGTCTATTTCCATGTACGCACACATGAGTTCCCGCCTCTTGTTCACACAGGTTACTTTCCTGCGCACCCGACCATTCAAACCTTTCCTCGAAGACTCAAAACCAATATTATAAGGTTAACTTAACAGACAAGATTATCAACAACTATCATACTCATGCATGACTACAATAATTACCATCAACACCACACTTACATGTGCAAGAAGCATTAGACAGAATAACATCAATTATTTATGTGTGGCAACATACGAGAATTAAACCCATAACAAACATATATATAATAAGCACACAATAAATAAGAAAAGCACATAAAGAACACTTATATTTTATGAAAAGTCACCAACTGCATGCAGAACTCATACGTACCTCCCAGCCATAGACTATGTTTCTCATCAACTCTTAGCAACATGTCACCCTCGAGCTAGGGCTTAACTCCAACAAGGAAAAAAGTGTTCCTAATGACAGGCTAAGGTCTAATACTCAGCATAATTTCTTAGTCCAAGGTGCCACTATTGTAACAATTCTACAGTCTATCATTCCCCATGCACCTATCACACTTAAGGAAGTGTGCCCCTTTTTTTCTCAACAGTCCTTTGACTGCCCCACTTCCCTTCCAAGGTTACCAACAACAGGTCAGACAGGAAGTCTCTGAGCCCTGCAACTAATTCCCAACGCACTAGGGAACAATTCCAAGCAAAACTCTCACCTAGAGAGTATGTTCACGGGCCTGACAACCCACCTCTTCAACAACAAATCTCTCACCCAGAGAGACTTCTCATGGGCCTGAAAACCCTCCTCTTTGACATAATAACACTGATTATAGAGTAAAAAATCCTTACAAGCTCTTCTCTCCGCAGATAAGGTAATAGTCAGATTTTCCCAGATAGTCTAACCCCCCCCCCCTTCTCACGAGAGTGAATAATGAAATAATATCCCTAGAATGAATCTCCCCTAAAATACACTAAGGCCAGAAATATATATTGCATGCCTTCAACTCAACACTTGTCACCTTCAGAAGTAGCTTAATCCACTCGATGACTCGCTCCCATCTTTTAAAAACTTAGGATAAATACATATCCATAGCAAACACTTTTCTAGAAATATTAATAAAATACTTCCCTATTACTTAAGTCTCCCCCCCTTTTCCCTTTATCAGGTGGAGTTAGCCCCCCGTCTCATTTCATCTAAGTCTGTTTGGATGCAGCAATGTATTATTATATTAATACTTGAGTATGATTACGCTTTACATGGATAGGCGCACTGGCCTATCTGTGTCCTGGCTCACCAGCCTCTTAATGACACAAGCTCTCTGGCCTCAATACATATGCAGCCATATATATACATATATATAACTCGACTCGGTGCACACTCCCATATCATTCTCACGCACTTACCCAAATGCGACCAACAGTGAGAAATGTGTGCACCCCTTCTTTGATATGCCAACATGGGCACTTACCCAGGTGCGTGCAACACCAAAACTTAATGCCAATGACTCACCAGCCTATATATACAATTACATTTACAATTGATACCATGGCTCACCAACCTATGTGTACAATTACAAAGGGTTTGAATCAGGGACATTACAATTTATCAGCAGTCAATGTAGATATGTGACATCTCTCTTGAGATAAATCATATTGCTACAACTGGGGTTTTGATGTAGATATGTGACGGTTCTCTTGAGACAAGTCATAATGCTACAAATAGGTTTTTATAACTTTTTAAACTAATACATAGTAGTGGATTGATGCACCACAAACTTCTCGTACGATATGATGTGAGAACTTATACTCTCTGAATGTCATGTCTTAATACCAGGTTGTTTTATTAAATATACAAGAAATATTCCAAGCATGATTAGGAACAGGCTTAAGGGACTCCTGTAAAAAATACACTTTTATTAAAATGAATTCCTTTAAGACAATGAATTTGATCTCTTTTATGACAATGATTAAGTAGTTATATTATATAACTATTATTTTATTAGTCATTTATATGAACGTGACTTTATTACATCAAGTAAGCTTTATATTCCAACAATTAAATGGAACATATTCAAGCAATTTTTCAAAGAGAAATATTTATCCAAGTATTACTTTGAACGGAAAATAAATGAGTTCCACCAGTGGAGACAAGAATTAATATCAATGGCCAAGTATGAGACCAAATTCATGGACCATGCACCTTGTTAATTATGTGGAGTACATTAAATACAAATAAACAAAAGTCTACAACTTTCATTGTTGGATTAAACCCACATCTTACAGGACATCTCTAACTATTAGAACAATGTACTTTATATGAAGATGTAAGGAAATCCCATTACATTGAAATTCAAAGGGTGGAGATGACATAAGAAAGAAATACAAAGGAAATATGCAAATTCAGAAAGGGTTTAGAAATAAGGGGTCAGTACCATTCATAACATGAGAATTCAAAGACATGTCTATCATACAACAAACAAATCAACAACATCAGCATAGTTAGAGGAGAAATGGTAATTGGATTCAAAGACCTTGTGTATAAGGTTATGAGAAATGAAGGAACGAACAAATTGGACCAAAATAATGTCAGCAAGTAAAATTTCAATGATAGCTAAAAGGTCCAACAACAATACCGAGAAAAGGACTGTGGAGGCTATTTTATATGAAAAGAAGATCATTATGCTAGAGATTTCCCATAAAGGAATTTGGACACCATCATAGATGTAGATAGAGAACCTCCCAACATTTATGCAGATTTAGACATTAAGCAAGCATAACACCAAGGCTTTGTCATCAAAATGCAAAGTAACATTATTGGTGATCCTATTAGCACATTGATATACCCTAAAGCTACAAAAAAAATTATGGCACTCAAAGTAATAGAAAAATGTAAACTACATTTAGTTAAAATAAAATTGAATTACAAGTTAGAGTTGGTTTTGGGATTTGAGCAACTAGTGGAGAATTTAACAAAAGACTTCATATATGATTTATGGAATGCTCAAACTAAGTGGAGTCTAAAAGTAACCCACCTAGGTACTTATGACATGGTGATTGGGATGGACTTGTTAGAGAAACACCGCACCTTAATAAATTGTAGGAATAAAAGAGTAACGTGCATTGATGACCTTGGGATATCAACAACATTGCAAGAATTATGAAACCAATATCTATTATAAAAATAATATGGATGTAATTAAAATGAAATATTAGAAGTGGTGGCAAATTGTACATTAGGAAGCTAAAAGATGTGGAAAAAGAAAATAAGAATGGCATGACCTTGGATAGCATCTTGTATTAAAGGAATGTAATGATGTATTTCCAAAAAATATACTTGAATTTTCCCCACAAAGTAATAAATGGCATCCAAGGCTCCTTATAGGATGATTGTGTTTGAGTTAATGGAGCCGAAGTTGCAAATTCAAGAATTGTTGGATAAAGGATTGTATTTCCTAGTATTTACCTTGGGGAGTGCAAATGTTGTTTGTTAAGAAGAAGGGTGGCCAATGATACTTAGCATCTATTATTAACAACTCAACAAAATAATAATGCAAGTATCCATTATTGCAAATTAATTATTTATTTGACAAATTTAGAGATGTAAAGGTGTTTCCTAAGATAGATATGAGGTTAGGATATCATAAAATCTAATGATTAAGGAAGAAGATATTTACAAGACAACTTTTAGAACAAGGTATGGACATTGTGAATTCGTAGTAAATTATGTCCTTTGTATTTTCAAATTTCTTGGCAGTTTATGTATTTATGAAATGTGTTTAGGAAGTGTTTGGACAAGCTTGTATTGGTGTATTTAGATGACACGTGTAGGTATTCTCCAAGGAGTAAGAGCATGAGCATCATTTAAGATTGGTGTTACAATTTTTAAGTGAGAAGAAATTGTATACAAAATTATCCGAAAGAGTTATTTCCACAAAATGAAGGCTTGTTATCTGAGACATCATATCTGAAAAAGGGATATCAATGCATCCTAAAAAGATTAAATCCATTATGGAATGGTCAGTAATGAAAAATATTATATAATATGATATATAATTGAGAAGCTTTATGATATTAGCATGATATTATCGTAAATTTGTAAAGGATTTCTCAAGAATAGTTAACCCAATAACTCTTTTGCAAAGAAAGGGAAAGATGTTTGAATGGAAAGATGTTTGAATGGAATGAAAGGTGCACAAGGGATTTCAAAACATTGAAAGAATTGTTAAAACCAAACCCATTCTATGATTACCAATTCTAGTGGGAAACTTGAATCATAGTATGAATCGATTCATCATAGGAAGGATTGGGAAAAGTTTTAACCCAAGAAGAAAAGTAATAGTCTATGAGTTAATAGAATTGAAAGATAATGAAAAAAGCTACCAATTCATGACTTGGAGTTACTAAGATTCAAAACTCCATGCCTTGCAAAGATGGAAACATTATCTATTGGGGTGCATAATCAAACTCATAATGGATCACCAAAGTTTGCAACATTTATTCACTCAAAGAAACTTAAATTCTAGATATATGTGATGGTCGTAATTTTTGTGTGAATATCACTTTGGCATAATGTGTGTGAAAGGGAAAGAAAACAAAGTGATTGATGCCTTAAGTTAAAAACAAGATTTGTGATCCACAAACATAGCACAAATATCTTTGAGGAAAATTATGGTGAAGCATTCAAAGTCATTTTCGTGATATAGAGAAGTAAAAGACTTGAACCAAATAGATGCAAATAGTGACAGAATTGCAAGATATGCCTTTAAAGAAGATGGA
>SNQJ01S0030595.1:0-10685 GCA_010110895.2 Picea sitchensis | reverse complement strand
AACTTGCTCATTGTTTGTAACCAAATACTTAACATAATGTCATAAAACAAGACAGTATGCATTCCAACAACAACCTGTAGGGGAGCTATGTTCCTCTCATTTATCCATTTAACATTTTAAAACAATTCCCAAATGCATAAACAGTCACTTATTTCCACTTTGTTTAGCATTAAAATCAACCATTGTTCACGAATTATTTCAATCATCAAATACAACTCAAAGGTCGTGCTTGATTATGTCCTTTAATTCATTTAATAATTTAATTGCAATGATATTATACTGTCACAACACCCGTACCTATTACTGTTAAAATGCATGATATTCATTAAACAGACACAGTGGACAGTCAACTCAATAATCCATATTTAAATTGCAAAGATCCTGACTTGCCATTTAAACACACAGACAATAGTCACCACTTCAACTCACGCTATGTTGTGGAATACACAAACTATTCGACAAAACGCGAGTGTATTTCTGAGACTGTATAGGTCCAATTTTCTTGACTCTAAACATTCAAAATGTTGGGCCATCCATCCAATACAACAAGGCAGCAACATTATATCCAATCTCATAACATAAATGATCAAATTGCAACAAATGTATGTTTAAAATCTTCGTGACTATCCTTGAGGGCGCAAGCAAAAAAAATATCCATAGCATACACAGTGGATGGCCATACCATAAACACCATGATTTCAATATTCCCATGGCAATTAAACACTCAGTCATAATAATCAACAACCCGACCTAACGTGATGTAGGAACACCACACATACCCACGCATCGACATGAAGTGACGTTGTGACTTACTCAATTAAAAATAGTGTTGGGTTATCAATTCATTAAACACAAGGACAACGACTATGTATTTGATTTATCCAATTAACCATGTTGAGATTATCCATTCAATTATAATAACAATGAAGTAACTAGATATCAAAACCAAAACCATTGTCACATAATTAACGGGGCGAGCCAGTAATCAACTCTGTTGAAAATACACACCAATCCATAACAACCAATAGTATACCTGACAAGTCACAATGGTCTTCTCTATCAAACCTCGGACTGGAGGAGACAAGGGTTTACTTTGTGGACCAACACAGGGAGGATAGAGTCGACTCATCTCAACGGTGGAAACCTCCAATACCAATGGTGCACACACAGAGAATACCACAATTCACTTCGTGGACAGGGTGACAAATCTCATGACAGGAGAGGCTATGAACAGAGGAGAAAGGCTCTATTTTGGATTTGTAATGATACTTAGCACACGCAGGGTAACCCTCATAGCTCTCCAGCCAACCAACTACAACATTGAGGTGAAAACAGGGCCGAGAAGAAGCAATATAACCCATTGCACGACCATTAGTAGCAAAAACAACCCAATATCTAAGTGAACAATGTGTAGTGACACAAAGTGCTTCCAACCCATTAAACCCCATAAAATCCAAAGACTAGGTATGGTGATACGAATGTGTGAAGATAGCCAGCCACTCAAGACCAAACAAAACCCTCCAACTAAACCAGCAAGGATGACAGAGACCCTTTATGGTTGCTAACACTCAGGACGACCAATAACACTGTGACTTCAAACATTATTGCAGAGAAAACCATCAACACTTCATTCCAAAAAAAAAAAAATTCCACACAGTTTCCATACTTAAGGAAAGCACAAGCCCATACATCCGAGACAATATCCATTTCATAACCAGAGCAAACTCATGGATGGAAAAAAAAAGACATACCTGTAATCAAAACACCTTAAAATGCGAGTTGGTTGAGTGGTTCCTCTCTGCTTGAAAATCAGAGCCTAACCACAGCAACACAATTGAACAATAGACTGACTAAGGTGGTGGTTGGTGGAAGGAGTAAGGGTGACGTGCAATAAATGCATGTCGCCTCCATCCCCAGTCAATCAATTCCTTAGTACACACCAGCCATTAATCCATTAACCATTCATTAAACCATGCATTGGAATTAGCATCTATCATTTCTCAAACGCGCCACCCACATCATATCTTACCATTTCTAACTTAACCATAATGCATACCAACTATATAACTCAATAAATCGCATAGCTATTAACTTATTAGCTAGGATAACAATAATCCATTAAATTTCGATGCATTTAATGTACTCTATTTGCATAGTTAAATTCCTTTGCATTTTGTTGCATTGCTTTTATTTCCTTCCAACTACTCTGATATATTATTTCTAACATGTCTCTTGTGGAGTTGTCCTAGTAATGGATCCAAGAATAGATAGAAATGGGAACAATAAATAACATAGGCCCTTGTAAAATAAAACTTGAGCCTAGAGCAGCAGAAAACAAACATAGCACGCCTAATAATCATCATCTAGCACCAACATATAATAATCCTTATCCATCGCCAATAAAACAAGATCCCATCCACCATGTAAGCAATGTCGAATAGTAGGACAACATCAAATAAGAACCAGACCTGATCTCCAATCTACAAGGGGGTCCCACCTACTAGTATTTTTTAGCTTTTACAATAATAGGCTTTAGCAACACTTTGCGGGCAAAACTTCATTGTGATTTTAATCGTCAACAAACATCAAGTATAAGACATGGAGCACAAATCCTGTCGTTGAATAACTCAGTCGACCTCTCGTTGTTTCACTCACCACCGTGCTCCATTCCTATGGACATGAGGCATCTGAGTGGCCCCAAATCTATCATAAAGATCTAGACTTCGCCACCACCTATCAGCTCTTATGTACATGCACGAATGTCACCGATTTTCACATTCAGGATGGATTGTTATGTCATCTTGGCCATCTCTTTGTTTTGGCAAGCGAGCATACAAAGATGATCTGGGAGGATCACTAGATGATCTGGGAGGATCACTACAGTCGGATGGCAGGACATTTTTGCGTGGAGAAAATTGTGGTCATTCTACAGAAACATTTTTATTGGCCAAAACTCTGAAAGGATGTGAGAAAGTATATCAGATCTTGCACTTCCTGTGCCATTACCGAGCCAGCCATCAAGAATCAAGGCTTATACACCCCTCTTCCTACTCCCAAGAGGCCTTGGGAATCCATCTCGATGGATTACATGTATGGCCTTTCGTCCACCAAGAAAGGAAATGATTGTGTATTTGTGGTAGTTGATCAGTTTTTGAAGATGGCCATCCTCACAGCCTGCAAGAAGACCATCAAAATGGCATATACTTCCAAGCTCTTCTTCGAACAAGTGTGGGTCCATTTTGGGATACCACAGACCATCATCTCTGATCAGGACAGAATGTTCCTCGACACATTTTGGTCAAGTCTCTGGTCACTGTTGGACACCAAGATCGCTAAATCCACTGCTTTCCACCCTCAAACCGACAGAAAAACAGAAGTCGTCAATCGGATGATTGTGCATTTCTTGCACATGTACAACTCTAAGCATCTGTGTGCCTGGGATGAGAGCCTCCCCTATGTTCAACACATCTACAATAGGGCTCTCCATAGCTCCACCGGCCACAACCCATTTTAGGTGGGGCTGGGATTCCAACCCTTGGGTCCCATTTATGTTGCATTACCCCTTTCCACCATACAAGAAAAATCATCCCATGTTCAGTCTGAGGCTGACAAAGCCACCAAATTCATTGAACAGATTCAACACATCCACCAACAGGTCCATGAGATTTTGCAGAAAGCCAATGCTAAGTACAAGCAGCGCCATGATCAACACAAGGTACCACACTAGTTTCAGGTGGGAGACAAGGTCTGGTTACATTTTCAAAAAGAGCACCTTACACTGCCCCATCGAAAGCTCCACCCACTTCGCTATGGGCCTTACATTATCACCAATGTTGTGGGTAGCAATGATTTTGAGCTCAACACTCCACCCTTCCTTGGATTGCACCCAGTGTTCAATGTGGACCTCCTTTGGCCATATTTTCCACCCTTATTGGACACCTCAGAGATCGCAGAATAGTTGACACCAACAGAGCTCAACCCTAACTACATGGAACATGCATCCACTGATCAGATAGTGGACACACAGGTCAAGGGCACTCACCAATAGAGGATCCATCTTTATCGGGTTGTCAAGACAGGGCAACTCCTACACCAAGGAAAGTGGATCACCCATGGCCAAATTCAGCAGAATTTTCCTCACCTAATGGGGGAACTCAATGAAATGGAGACCATTGCTTCCTAAGGGGGGAGGATTGATCCAGGTGGATATTGGTGGCCACCCACCTATTCCAGTTGGCTCCTCTTGATATTTTTTAGTTCAGCACGTTCTTATGTACTTATTTGTAATTGTGGGTTCTACACTTTCGGGGTTGTCTGAAGCCCTACACATATTCCAGGTGGATATTGGTGGCCATCCACCTAATCCAACTGGCTTAGTTTGGAAGTTTTCATGTTAGTACATCTTTTTGTACTTCCAGGGTCATTTTGGGGCCCTAAACAGTGTTTTTTTTGGATTTCCATAGTCAAACTATAGACTGATTCAGATTTTGATGGCGTAATGTGTAGTTCTCGAAAGAGACCTTTCCAATGGGCTATCACAAGCCTAAAATGGAGGATGTATGCAAAATTTATGACCCCGGGAAGTTGAGGTACCAACTTACCCATCGGGGCCCACATAACTTTTGGCATTTCACCTCCTAGGGTTAGGTTTTTGGATGTCTAGGGTTTTTTCATTCATGCATAATGTTAAAAATTCCTTTGGAGCCTCATTGAAATCATTCTACTCAGACGGATGTGCATAGAAACCACATCTCTTCTCAGAGATAGCTACCACCATTCAAGCAAGTTGTTTCAGTTCCGCAGTTTTACAGTTTCAGCCTATTTCATTTATTAAATAGAAGTTATTGTTCACTGGATATATGTTATTATCTATGTGTTATTGTATTCAGTATGTTATTCATTTTGTTCCGCTCATTAATCTGGATCAGTGACATTCATCAATGTTGTGCCATGGGATTTTGTGGAACTCACACCCCTTTACAGTGTCCTTCTTTGACTTCCCAATACCCTTCTTTGTCTTTAGCTTGGATTGGTAGTATTGATTTTGGCTATACTTACTATCTCCTTTGTTATGTGAATTGTGGCAACCATTACCATGCTTATTTTGTGATGGATGTAGACCCAAACTCCCATTTATTCCTCTACTTTAATTTCTGCTTGACTTAAACAACATATCAATAAGCAGCTCCTAATGAGGAAATATCTAAGACATCCATCCCTATTTGGATGTATCGGTGTAGGCCACTATGATACTTAAAAACTAGGTGCCACTCGGAGTCTCTGATACCCATCTTTTAGTGAAAGGTATGGAATATATCGGTGTACTCTGGCACCATTAAATCTCTCCCTTGATGCAAAGTTGTCCATCTCATGTACTGGTCATCATAGTTTCCAACAAGGTAGAATTCCTCCTTGAGGGAATAAAAAAAATACACCCAAGTGGGTTACGTCCTAAATGTTGTAAACTAATCTCCATCATGTCTCTCCTAGTATCTTTCCCACCAATATTTGACATGGGGAAGGGCCTTAAGGAGTGAAAAAATGATCTTTTTGATGTCCGGAAATTTTTGAAGAGAATAACAACCTATAATATATTTAACCATTTATCCAAAGAATATGCATTTATCTTTCCTTCAAATAAAGGAATGTATAAGTTAACTTTACCTTGAAGGGTGCCATACCTCTGAAATGGTTGTTTGTTGAAGGTGTCTCAGTGGTTGATGGCATTCATTTAATAATATGGGTGAAAGTTTCCATCATCTCATTCCTCTATCGCACAAAGGCTTCCTCAAGCAACAACTTGATAAGATATCCTACTCTATCATCTCTCTTTTCATCTTCAATGGGAGTCTTCCTGGGCTAGTGAGAGTGGTCTTCCCCAAGTGAAATTAGTACGAGACCCGACTCTCTATATCCTAACCTCATTGGGGACATGCACTAAGAAAAAACAAAGATAAGATTGCTCTTATACCAAAACGAATGGAATGAATATGAATGGAAACACAAACAAAAAAATATTTCAAATATCCCAATAATACAACGAAGCACAAATTATATTAATGAATTAAATAGGAAAAGACTATAAAATACAAAACAATACAAACTAGCTAGAATGGTGGTATATTCTATGAAGAAAGAGGTGTCGGCTATGCTCATTCACAGGAATACATCACAAGAGGAAAAAATGGCCTTTTGACATAAATTACTAAACCCTAAGAAGAAAAAACCATAAATATCCAAAACACTAACTGTAGGAGACGAATCGCCAAAAGGATTGTGGGACCCAAGGTGGCTAGTTGATATCTCAACTTCCCAAGGGTGCAACTTTTGCATACAATCTTCATTTGGGTGTACAGTAGCTTGTTGGGAAGATCTCACTAAGAAGTACAATTGTTGGCAAGACATAGCTATTGCCCCTAAATGGCCAAAAAACATTGTTTAAGGCCTCAAAATGGTCCCAAAAGCTTATGACTTGAAAAAATGTAGATAAAAAATTTGCTAAGATGGAGAATCGTGTTGAGTCATTGGAAGAGGTGGGTGGCCACCAATGCCAACCTAGATTATTCCTCCCCCTTTAGGAATTAATGGTCCCCATTGTGTCAAGTTGCCTCATCAAATGGGGAAACTTTTGTTGAATTTGACTCCTGGTGAGCCACTTGCCTTGGTGAAGAAGTTGTCCTACTTTGACAACCCAATAGAGGTGTATGTTGTGTTGGTGGTTTCGCTTAGTCTTGGTGTCCATGATCCAACCCATTGTAGCATGCTTAATGTAGTTAGGATTGAGTTCTGTAAGGGCCAAATGATCAGCGACCTATGAAGTGTCTAATAGGGGTGGAAAATATGGTCAAAGCAGCTCCACATTAAATATTAGGTGCATGCCAAGGAAAGAGGGGATACTCAATTCAAAATTATTCTCACCCATGGGCTTTGTGATGGTGTAAGGCTGATATTAGAGTGGTATAATATTATTTTGGGGGTTCATGAGGTTCTCTTTATGCAAATGAAACCACACCTTATCACCAACCTGAAACTTGTGTGGAACCCAATGTTGGTCATGTCGCCACTTGTACTTGGCATTGGCTTTGTATGGGATATCATGAACCTCTTGTTGGATGTGTTGGATCTGTTCAAAAATTTTGGTTTCTCTATCTACCTCAATTTAAGCATGGGAGGACTCTTCCTATGAAGATGCAATGGGCAAAGCTACATCAATGGGGGCCAATGGTTGGAACCCCAAGCACACCTAGAAAGGGTTGTGGCCAATAAAGTTGTGGTGGGTTGTGTTGTAGCTATGTTGAACATATGGAAGGATCTCATCCAATGTACTTAGATGCTTGGATTTGTACATGCATAGGATATGCACAATCCTCAAATTCTTGCAATACTGCATAGGATTTGTACATGTGCAAGTATCTCTTTAAAGACATCCTCAGATTCTTTCAATACTGCGTAGTCTTCAACGTTTGGCACTTTATCCTTAGGTGCCTCTTCCAAGTGCGCTGGAAATACTTGACATCCTTTCCTGTATATTTTCTTCAATTGAAAGGTTGAAATTTCTCTGATAGCCACATCCCTTGGAATGCCTTGAACTGTTCTCAAATTTCCTTGCTCATCTAGGGAAGTAAATGTCTTATTGTAACAATCCAGAGCAGCATGGTGCTCATCCAACCAATACATACCAATGACTAAATTGTACGAGCCCAAAAGTATAATATTCAAATGAACCTTTGTGCGCAGTCCATTCATCTCCATCGAACATGCCTTAACCATCTCATTAATTTCCCTTTCTACTCTTGTAGCTAACTGCACCATCCAAGGTTTTCCAAGCTTGCTTCTTGGCAATTGGAAACTGTCCACCATCTTAGGATATAGATAACTATGACTAGCTCTTGAGTCAATTAAAATAGTAATGGTTTGGTCATTAATATTACCTTCCACTTCAATCATGTGCAATTGAAACTCATCTTGCTTATTATCCAGGGCTGTGTAAATCCTTGGTATATTTATGCCCATGTCCTCAATTGTCACAGCTTGTTGTACACAGTATTTAGTCCTCACTTTATCACCTCTTTGATGGAAATATCTACGCATATGATCTTTTCCACAACCCCAACATTGAATAGGTTGTTGCCTTGAATTTTACTCCATTGTCTCTGTCATTCTAGACTCCTTGGGAGTTGTATGTCCTTTCACATTATTTATGAAAAATGGTGGCTTAACCCCCTTCTTCCTCTAATCCACCTTGCTCTTCATCTTGTCTTTCCAAGCCTTTTAGAAAGTCGATATTCCCCTTTGTTGATCATAGATACATTTATCACACCTTAAGGTTTATTCCAATGACTTTGGGTCATCATATTGTATCTTGTCACTGATAAACGAGGGCAACCCACTCAGGTACCTTTGAATTTTAACTTGCTCATCCTTGATGAAAGGAACATATTTCAGTAGCTCTAAAAATATTATTTTGTACTCATCTATCGTCATACTTTGAAACTTGAGTTCAAAGAAATCCTTCATATTCTTGTCATAGTACCTCTTGGTTAAGTATTTCTTTTGGAAATACCTCTTGAACTCCCTCCAAGTAACCTTCTTCTCATCAATGTGTTGCACTTGCACCAAACTGATCCCACCACATTGATGCCTTTCCTTTTAGCTAATAGATAGAAATTCTCCCTTCTGCATGTGCATTATGCAGTTGGAAGTACTTCCTCATACCCAGCAATCAGGTCTCTGCATCTTCATCTTTCTTGTTCTCACTGTCAAAGGTAGGAGGCTTGATCTTATTCATTTCTCCCTGTAGATCGTCCACCCCGGTCCTTCTCTTATGCTTTATGATAGGAGATGGACTTGAGCTATTGCACGCTTTCTTGAAAGAATTCTTTGGCAAGTGAGGTCGATGCCTACCAGCACTTCTTTCTTCTCTTATTTTCTCATCATGAGACTTGCGACTTCTTGATCTACTTGACTTTGTCTCGTCATACATTTTCTTTTCGATTATATTTGGGCTTTGCATCAATTTGAAATTGAAGTCATCTTGTTGTTCCTTGGATTTCATAAGCCTCTCATTATCAACCTTATATATTGGGACATCTTTTTGTAGTCCCTTTATGGTTTCTACCAAGTTTATGCGCTCCTCCTTGGATTATGTACCTTCAACACCCAAACCGACATACAACTCCCCGAATTCATCATCGGGACCATAATTCCTTTGCGCATCTTCCAAGCTTTTGACCTTCTGCATTGATTATGTCCCACTCTAATCCCTGATAACTCTGCAAAATGTGCAGGCAACAAGATTTGCTAGATGTATTCATGAGACAACTTCATGAAATCTTTGCATCATCTTGTCAGAATCCTTTCTTCTGAATCTCATGTGTGCGCTAGTATTTATTACATACCAATGCGCGATGTCAATTTTTAACATATACGTCGTGTATCCTTATTGTGCATGCACCACAAATTTGTTCCACGCAACCCCAAACCTTTAGTGCGTACACTTGTGCACCATTTTTTAATGCGTAATTCAAGTGTCGCACCCTGCAATATCCAACATTTAGCACACACATCTACGCATTCTTATTTTATGCGCACCATGGCCACGCTATAATTCCAAATTCGGCCACCTACCAGTCTGAATTTTTCCTTAAGTAAAGAATGGCCCATGCAGGCTCAGTGTTGAAACTGGAGCTCTGATGCTTTTGGTTGGCCTCTAGCCCATACAAGTCTAGTGTTGAACCAATTGCTATGATACCAGAATGTAATGTCCCCATCCACCCAAGTTAGGCCACCTCACTACAACCTCAACTTCTATCACTTTGTAACAATACCCAATTTACCATTGAACAATGCTACTCCGAAAATCCACTGCGCAGATTCTATACTAAACACTAGTTTGTGCAGTATCAATTGAAGTAACACGCTCATCCTCAAGCTCAGTTGTGCCACACTAGCTTTCTTCTTTTTACATAACTTAAAACACAACAGAAGTAATTCAAAACTACTGCACCCATGCATATTTATCGCACAACATTATTGTTCGCGCAACCATCCTAGTGTCACACACCAATTCCACTTTCCTTGTGCACGGGGTCTATTTCCATGTACGCACACATGAGTTCCCGCCTCTTGTTCACACAGGTTACTTTCCTGCGCACCCGACCATTCAAACCTTTCCTCGAAGACTCAAAACCAATATTATAAGGTTAACTTAACAGACAAGATTATCAACAACTATCATACTCATGCATGACTACAATAATTACCATCAACACCACACTTACATGTGCAAGAAGCATTAGACAGAATAACATCAATTATTTATGTGTGGCAACATACGAGAATTAAACCCATAACAAACATATATATAATAAGCACACAATAAATAAGAAAAGCACATAAAGAACACTTATATTTTATGAAAAGTCACCAACTGCATGCAGAACTCATACGTACCTCCCAGCCATAGACTATGTTTCTCATCAACTCTTAGCAACATGTCACCCTCGAGCTAGGGCTTAACTCCAACAAGGAAAAAAGTGTTCCTAATGACAGGCTAAGGTCTAATACTCAGCATAATTTCTTAGTCCAAGGTGCCACTATTGTAACAATTCTACAGTCTATCATTCCCCATGCACCTATCACACTTAAGGAAGTGTGCCCCTTTTTTTCTCAACAGTCCTTTGACT
>SNQJ01S0030594.1:115061-138225 GCA_010110895.2 Picea sitchensis | reverse complement strand
CCGGTGGTATGTGGCATGTCACGTGGATCCTCATGGTTGAGGAGAAATGAATTTTTGAAGATGACAAAGTGAATTGAAGAAGGAAGTACATGTAGGCCCTGAAGATAATTAAAGAAAAGAATTACAAAATAAGAAAGTGTCAGTTAGACCCTAATGTTAAAATGAAGTGACATAAATGGTATAAATAAACATCATTATACATTCATTTGATACAAGTCAAATTTCAGAGGTAATAAGAAGATAAGAAGGCCAGATTTCAAGGAAGGATGAAGTCTTTTGGTGATGTGTTCTAAGGTATGTTATTTTCAGATCATCTTACCATTTTTTCTATAACTTGTTTTCTAGAACGATTCAGATGGTGAAATCGCTATGGTATCGAGAAGACATATCAAGGTACCTGTGGTAAAAATTTCAGCTCTCGATTCGCTATAATTATGGAGATACACTCTATGGAAGATAGGGTTTGTGACCAGTCCTGAAGCTAGTCAATAAACCAATGTTCTGGGTAAAACAGTCATAACTTTTTCATACAGAATTCAAATGAAGTGGGACCACTTCCATTGGAAAGAGTACGGACTTTAGTTTTGTGTGTGAAAGTTTTAGAATCGGATGTTAAATATTGAGTGCGGGGCATGTTGTACAAGTTGGGCCTTTTGAACAGACCAGAATTGAATAAAGTCTACCATTCTTCCTATAACCTCTTTTTGGGGAGGATTCAAGGAGTGAAAATTGAAGGAGTTTCAGAGAATACATTGACACAACTTAAACTAGAAAACAGGGTTAGGCATAAGTTTTTTTTTACTTGTCTGTAAGCAAACATTACTCTCTTTAGGGGAGGTGGCTAGGTTGGGGTTTAGGAGTCTAATCTTGATTTATTCGCCTAAGAAAACTATTGACCCTCTCGCTCGATAGTTATGCTAGCATTGTACCCCTCTCGCCTATTCCTCTAACTTACCTTCCTAGCGTGCATGGAACCCCTCCCGATTATCCTGGTCTAAGTCCTTTAAACTTTTTGTTTAAAACTAATTAATGTGATTTCTAATCATAATTTATCATTAAGATTGATCACTCGCTTAGTTAATTAATCATTCTAATTTATTAGTTATTAATAATTTAATCACCTTAAGTAGTTTTAAATTTAAACATGAATTTAGATCATTAATTTAAATATAATTTAAACACAATTTTAAATGTAAATTGAATGATGTTTAACATAAATTTAATAATGTTTAAAAAAAAAATGTTTAACATAAATTTAATAATATTTAACAAAAATTGGAATATGTAATAACAAATTTTAAATGATTAATTTAACGAATATTTATAAATATATTAAAAAAATATAAAAAAATGCAATTTAATAAATATGTTTTTTTAACAAAAATCAAAATAATTAAAAAAAAGTGTGGGCACACATGGATTCCATGTGCCCACGTTGCTTCCTCCAATTCCTTCCATACCTAAACCTAACCCTACACGTACTCTCTCTCGGGCTCTCATCCCCTAAAACCTTACACAAACATTCATCTAACGCTCTTCCGCCTCTCCACTCTGCTCTCTCCATATCGGCAGGCTCGGATTTGATGTTTAGGGCATAACCATTGAACTTGGATATCCTTCTCAAAGGCGGTTTCAGATGCATTGATCATAGTGGCACCCCCTCGTGGGTTCCTCCTCCATGTGACTTAGTTTGGCGCTAGTGGGCTAGATTTGACCTGACTTGTGTTGTGTGTTAGTTTGGTTCGCAGACTGGGAGAGTGGCCGGATCTCCGCGCTTGGGCGCTTGATCGCTTGGCTTTGGTGCTTTGTGTATGACCTGTGGTAGGTGCTTACTCGTGGATTTGGCGAGAGAACTTGTATCTCGGTGCTGAGAGCTCTGGGTGCTTGGTCTCGACTATGTTCTCAGAAGACCATGGTGAACGCATGGCTGGAAATAAGGAAAGCCACATGATGCGTTGCATATGATGGATAAATGCTACGGATTTTTTTTATTATTTTTTTTCTGTGATGTATTGTGTTATAGGTTTGTTTTTGACACTACTAGTTGCAATCGTCTACCTATCCTTTCGGCCCCAAATGTATATTCGTAAATGTTGCAGGGCTCTGTTCACAAGGCACAAATCAAATTTAAGATGTGAGGTCTATCGTTGCAAGGTCTCTTATAGGCTTCTGCACTAAGTCTATGTACTCTATGCATTCGTTAGACATATTCTAGCTCATTATTTATAAAAACAAATTAAGTGAGTTTGAGATGCAAAGTTGGAGGGCTGTTTTGACTCTTGAATAGTCTTTTCGCGTCCATTATTGTTGCAGGAACTGACAATAAATTTGTTTGCAGGTCGCATGGATATGGAGAGGGAGCTAAGTCTTTCTATGTATATGTAAATTTTTTTTCTTTAACTCTGTTGTGCACACTATGCTCCCTTGTGACTTGGCACTTGATCTTGGGTGCTGGTATTTGTATGGATTAGTGTTGGTCCATGCTTGTGACTTGGAGATTGGGCTGTCAAGTTTTTATTTGCTAATTTGTGTTATTTTGCAGGTGCTTGGCTGGGTTATTTTGCAGGTGATTTGCGTGACGCGTAGTGCACAGTGCTTGACTCGTGGCTGGGTTATTTACTTTTCTATCAGTGATATTGTTCTGAGTGACCACCGTAACTATGTCTTGATGGAGGATTTAAGAGCATGTGTCTTGACGTCTGGGAGACGCTGGAGAGGAGTGAATTGGCAGTGTTACATGTGTGTCTTCTTTTTATTACTTTAACTATATTCATTTTTCATCTTTCTTCTAATTTTTATTTTATTCATATCTAATCCTGAATACTTGTAATATTTAATATTTATTATGCGAATACTTGTAATATTTTATTCATATCTAATCCTATGAGGACTTTTGATTACACTCCGAGGACCAGTTGGTTTGGTGGTGTTACATTTTGGAGCATAATCAAACACGACGGAATCATAGCATCTCCAAGGGGCATTTACAAGGCGATGGACTGTTGGAGTTTTCTTTTGGGGTCAGGTCATTTTTCTTATGAACTTATAGCTCATAACATCCTCATTGGTCATATACTACTAAGACTTGAGTTGATTTAGAAAATAATATTGGGATTTCCTTACCGCAGGGAAGAATTTTGATTATTTATTCTATTTTTCTCCTTGAATTTATTCATCTACTTCATTGCCTTGTAGGGAGTTCTACTGACCATGTTGAGCATGGATTATGGATTGTTCAGTAAGTTCTTTGGTAGCTTAGTGTTATACTCGAGCGCTAGGCATTGTGTGTTGTGACTCGAAACTTGTGTGGACTTGAAGATTTCATATCAGGCCCGAATGTTTTTCTTGTTTTATATATATATATATTACTTTCAATATGTATAATATTATACCTTTTCATTTTTCAATGTGTATACTGTTCATATATATATGTGTGTGTGTGTGTGTGTGTGTGTGTGTGTGTGTGTGTGTGTGTTTGGCTTGCAGGTTAGGTGGAGTTGGAGTTGGAGTTGGGGCTTGGCCCTCAGGCCCAGATTTACAAGTTTTAGAGAGTTTCAGGGTTGTTTACAGGACACATAGCTTAGCTTTATGTCCAGAGTTAAGAGGATGGGTGGGTAGGTGGCCCTTTGGTCCCATATTTTAAACTACAGCTCTGATACCATGTGTAAGGTCTCTGTCCCCACAGAGCCTTATAAAACACAAGCTAAAATATTGAATAAAAACATATTATATCCTGTACAATTTAATCATAACCTATAATCATTTACTATTCAACATAAATTAGATTTATTAACAGCATGTAAATAAGCTTACGTAACAACCACATATTGACCACATATTCATGAGAATACATAAATAAAAATACCTCTGTCTGATGCTAAATTCCCACTCTTAGGTTGTCCTTTCTGTTGCTCTGTCCAAACTCTGCCCAAAACCAAATCTTCCTCCCTGCCAGCTAGGAACATAGCCTGTTCGACTCCCTAGCTCCAGGATTCCATGAGGATTCCTGGCCCCCGAGCCCAAAACTCCTAGCAACCTGGTGCACCCCTGTAACAATCCACCCAAACTCTCCAGACCAAACCAGAAAATACCCCACAGAAAATACAGTCCTTCCCTCTCAATAATGCTTCCTCCTCCAAAATTTCATAATCCTCTCACGAAGGCCTCTGACCCCTCATATCCCCCATTCACCGCCTCCTCCTTCATTTAATGCCACCCACCTTATCCCTCCATTTACTACCTTATCCCTCCATTCAATACCCTATCCCCTGTCATACATAAAGTTTTATAATAATGAATTAAAAGTTATTAAGTATTTAATTATTTATCCTAAACATTAAATGTGTTAATCAATCAATTAATCAACATATATTAAACAATAGATAATAATTGATTAATTAATTAATATTATTAATAATTAATCATTACTTAACTAATACACATTAGGACTGTTAATTATTAATTAATTATACTTGATAAACCTTAAGCAATTATTTAACTAGGGTTGTTACATAAATGAACATTAATGAAGCATTGGTTAAGAGCTATGATACATTAATCCACCCCAATTCACCCATAAACTCATTTAGCATGCCTCAGTCTAATAGAAAACCCCATTCTCATAAGAAAATAAGTCTTAATCTACACTAAACTTGTATTTTTTTCTTCCCCTCGTTAGTATTGGTTTTCCTTTGTCGATTCAATAGAACACTGTTAAATATTTTATGAAAAATGAACTTATATTGTGTTGTTTGTTTGCAAGGATTATCTTTAAAGGACGATATGAAAAGGTAAGGTGAAGCAGTAGAAGGATGAGGAAGAGGAAATTGAAAGAAACCCCAACTCTACATTCTTCTCTGACACAACATTCAAGACATGCGAAAGAAAAAGTTTGGAGTGGAGCCAATTATACAAATTCCTTGAGGAAGGAGATTTCACAGATGAATATGAGTCAAATGTAGATGACTTGGTAGACATCAAGAGTTCTGACCTTCATAATATTTCTACCAAACAAATCATATTTCCTTACTATGACATGGTACGATGGATAATCTCTCATACTGATATCTCTACATGCACAATTGTTAATTCCTCTCATCATATGGTTGATTCTTTTATAACTAATGTTGTTTCCAATATGTATAAGTTGATTCCACCCACAACTAGGCTAAATGGTAATTTCATTAAATAATATATTCAGGAAGAAGTTAAAAAGGATGAATTTCATATGGATGATTTAATTAGACAATGGTGGTGTGATCCTAATTATTTCAAAATCGTTGGTTGCCATCATCATGGCAACCAACATTGGAGTGATCCTAATATTAAAGAAAGCCCCTATGTTGGTTTCCATCATGCTTTATTGGTTGTATAAAAAAAAAAAATCTTTTAAATTTAAGTTGTGTTGGGTTCCTCTCATCCATCAAGTTCTCACATGGAAGGTTTTCAACTAGGTACATATCCCTTCTGCAAACATCAAAAAAGATGTTCAAAAGTCCCAAGAGGCACCCCCAGAATATTGTCCAATATTTTTCATGTCGGGTTATTTGATCGATGTTGTTTGTGAAGTTACCCATTTTCCCCTTTTAGCTTGGAATTGGACTCTCTATGAAGAATTAGTTCACTTGTACTGCTCTAAAATGTGGGAAATTAACTACACAAATTTTTTCTATGACATCTGTAATTTTTTCATGGTACCTCTACATGTGATTTTGAAAAACTTTCCAGCTCCCAGATTCATCCCAGAATCCATGAACATTATCAAGGATATTGGTGATTGGTTTGTGGATGAGGAATTAGTGTACATTAGAATTTATGGTTGTGAAGGGGTTCCTCACCTCTTGCCTGGATATGTTCCAGACATATTATCTTTGAGAGAAATTGCATACCATATTGTCAATGTCACCATTGTAGCAACCCTATCAAAAAATAAGAAAAAGAAATGGCCTACATTCTCAATTTCACTAGGAATTTTTACTTTATTAAATAAAAAACATGCTCAGAAGGAAGTGGATCGATTAGAAACAATCTAGTTGGCTCAAGGGAATTTCAAAGAAAATGATCCAACAAAGATTGTTAGAAAACATTGTGTTATGGTCAAAATTAAAGAATACATTCATGAAGATGATGCATATGATATTGTTTTTCAGAGAGACATGAGTTTTTATGAATTATCTTAGAGAATCTATGCTATAATGAATAGTTTCAAGTTTTCAAATTTCATTGATGACAATTCAAAAGGAGAAATGATTTTCTAAAAGAAAAGAATAAAAAACGGGGTATTAAAGAAATTGAGGTTGATGAAGATGAAGATGAATCATCTACATCTGAAATTGAACAAGATCAAAACACTTCTATAACCAATTCATACGTAAAAGAACATGATCAACAAAGGACTATAATAGAAGAATAAGACTTGATAAAAACAACAATCCAGACCCCTATCCGTACTCCTGAAATCAATGAAGAGTTTGACACCAAAAAAGAGATGGAACACTCCCAAACAACATTTATTCCTATCAATGCTCCTATCATACTACTCCCATAACTAAAATTCCAGGAATATTGGTTGCAACCTCTTTGAATCTTGACAGCTTCCATCCTATACAAGATATTTTTTTGTCCTTGGAAAATTATGTTTTTTATGATAAAACCAAAATTATAATGAGGATAAAGACCAATAAGAGGAAAATGACACACCATGAAGAAATCACACAAGAAGTAAATCAATTGTGGAATGATACACACTTAAATGATGATGAATTTGCAGAGGAAGTTGTTGATGCCCTCAGAGCATTCGTCCATGCAAACAAATGGTCCATAATATACTATCCACTCAATTAAAGGAAGAAAAGAAGAAATTTGAAGAGCTACAAGAGCAGTTAAAGTCACAAGAAACCATTTGGTCATTGGAACATGAATCACAACTAAAACACCTTAGAGAAGCAAATAAATAGCTCTGGATATTGTTGCACAACTAAGTATCAACATCAATGAAATCAAACTTGAATGTGATAGTCGATTATCTTTTCTCCGAGATGAAAAAGAAGAAATGGGCAGAAACCATGAAATACAAATGAATGCATTAGTAGCACAGTTGAATGAATTAAAAATCAAAGTTGAAAATTCAAAAATCCCGAGGAAGGAAGCAATGGATATAAATACCAAATTGTCATCCTTACAAGTATTATTTTATTAAAAATGGTATGTCATTAAAGATCAACATGAACGAGTACTTTATTTTTCTGCAGAGTCTCAAGTACAATTTGAGAAACAAAAGGAGGTTCAAGTTTCATTTGATAATACGAAAATATGGGAAGCACAAGGAACCAATTTTCCACCAAGATATTCCAAAATTTCTGAAGAAGAAAAGGTCCAAATACAAGCCTCACTTGACTCCTGGCAGGCTAAGTGTTTTTTTTCACAGAGTTTAATTAAAGAAAGAAGCGAAGGTTGTTCAAACTTATGGTATTCAACATTAGATATTATTGAGGACTATGAAATGCCACATGTGCAATTTCTTGGAAGATCGATTCCCTTATCAAATTACCTTACAAATGTGAAACAACGGGTAGATTCAAGGGAAAATGGAATCATTAACTTGAGCTTATGGGATTTGGATAATGCTAGACAATTTCTTATTTGGCCAACAAAATGGTCAAAAAAAGTTGATAACTTTTTATCAAAGTTCTCATCTGGATGTGAAGAAATCGCTAAGAAAATTTATCGATGTAAATTGAATGAGGAAATTCACCAACCTCCATTAATTGCACTTATATTAAAGAAAATATATATATGGAAAAGTCACTTGCATATCCAAGAGGAAAAAACCATCAAAGTTGTTGCTATCACTTGCATATCCAAGAGGAAAAAACCATCAAAGTTGTTGCTAGTACTGAGGAGAATATCTCTCCTTAATATCAACTAACAAATAAAATCAATATCTAGACCTATCTGTCTGATCAAATTGTGGAAACATTTCTACAATATAGCATCTTTTCTTTTGTTTATTGTAATTTTGTAGAGAGAACAAAGGGTTAGAAACTCTCGAAATTGGGCTATGTACACTATTGTAAAAGCCACAATTTTGAGATTTGAAGACTTGGAAGTGGCAATGATTATATGGTGTTTCACTTGTTTTGGTACTATTATTCAAGGCTAATGAAATACAGATTTTTCAAGCCATATTATTCTTCTATTAGATTTATTTATGAATGAAAGTTTATGTTCTCAATTTTTGCACTGTTGTTAGAATTTTTGAGAAATCTTTATGCTATTTCATTCTTGACTGAATTTGATGTGGATGTTTTAAAATTGAACATGAGTATGCACATTGATGATTCTATGGTAACTATTTACCGAGTCTGTTATTGATATGCATTAGATCTAACTGTTGTCTTGACTATAATAACTATTTCTATAGACCAACAACTCATCTTTACTTCATGTTTAATTTATGTTACTAAATGTGAGTATACATATTGGTATTTTCTTGGAAACTATTTACTGAGTTAAAACTAAGGTGTATTTTCTTTAATTGTTATCAAGTTGTCTGGACTATTTATGTAGCTTGATAGCTTATCTTTTTCGTATATTCATTATTTTTTCTCTAGCTCCGAACTGGAATACCACAAACTACTTCTACTATTCCAGTTAGGATAGTGTAGCTTTATAATAGAGTTATATTAGCTCTTTATTTTTCTACATAGTATCTTAGAAGAGCTTCAACTAAATTCTCCTTACAAGGAGCAATTTATTTAAGTTACAATTGGGCCACATATCGATGAGGATCACAATACCAAAAGAGTATAGGCCTAATTGAGGCCTTGATTGAGTCATTTCTCCATGTTGTTTCCTAGGAATTTTTCCAGGCATCAACACCTAGGTCATGAATGGTAGAATATGACTAGTGGTTATTTGAGCCTTAACAAATCACATATGCTTATCTCTCATGATATAAAAAAAATCATATTAAGGGAACCAATAATTTCCCACTATATTGAAAATAGTTTGGGTTCTGAGGTGGATTATATTGAAATTGGTCAAATACCTATTCTCTCTTCTTAGAAGAAGAAGAATCTTCCCTTGTCCAATTCAATCACAATCAAGATAATATTTGGCATTTGTATTTTGATGGTGCTTCTTCTTGTGAAGGCAGTGGTACCATAATTATGTTGTACTCCCCATCAGGTAAACCTCATCAATTTTCTTACAAGATGAATTTTGCATGCACTAACAACATTTCTATGATTTGAAGGTGTGTCTAGGTCTAGAAAAGGCTTTAGAAATGGGCTCAAAACATTTGTAGGGTTTTTTTAGGTTTATAGATAATCTTACTAAGAGATTTTCCTTGTTTAATCTAACATATATCCATAGGGAGTTGATATTCATTAGATAATGAATTAATTGATTTGTTGTTAATCCTAACAAATAGTTTTCTAATTACATGCCTAACTTTGATGTAATTTCTCTCTATAACCCTTGTGTGTCAAACAATGATGAATCTTGGCAGATTTTTTAGAATGAAGAATAAATTTGTTACTTTCTAGATAACCAAGAAGATGAGATTCATAATTCTTAAAGTATAATAAATCCTAAGCATAATGTCTACCCTAAAGGTCTGGTTCCATTAGAAAACATGTAGGTCAAAACCATGGGCCCTCTAAGTGAAACATTGGAAAAATTGTCTTAGTAAACATAGGTTCTTAGGATGATCCTAATATATTACATGTAGGATCCCAATGGACCAAAGAGGAAAAAACCAAATTGTTGGCCCTTTTCTGTGAATTAAGGGATATCTTTGCTTGGTCTTACAAATATTTAAGAGTTTTCAACCTCGGCATAATCCAATATTCCATTCTACTTGAGAAAGATCGTAAGTTAGTCAGGAAAAGATAAAGGCCTATTAATCTTAATCTGTATTCTTTGATAAAAAAGGAACTTAATAAAATACTAGAGGAAAACATGATCTTCTCGATTTTCTACTCAGAGTGGGTTGTCAATCTGGTTCTGGTTTAGAAAAAGAGTGGTGGCATTAGGCTTTCCATAGACTTTAGATATTTGAATTGGGTAAGCATTGAAGGAATTTTATCTTTTCCCTTCATGAATGTTATCTTACAATAGGTAGATGGTTCCAAAATGATGTCCCTTCTAGAAAAAAATTATAGTTATAATAAACTTAAAATCAATTCCAAGGACCATTCTAAAACCACTTTCACCACAAGGTGGGGTAACTTTGCATATCATCGAAATCCCTTTGTTCTAATATATGCAAGTGGTACCTTTCAGCAGGCAATGCACATTGCTTTTGATGATCTTATAGGTGCAATTACTTACATTTTCCTTGATGACTTAACCCTACATTTCAAGAAAATAACTAATCATTTTGACCATCATAAGCAAGTTTTTATTAGATGTTGGATGTTTGGCATTTCACTAAATCCCCAAAAGTATTTTTTTGGTGTAAATGAAGGCAAGTTGTTAGGGCACAATGTCTCAAAGGATAGTGTAAGTGTTGATCCTAAGAGATGTTTTACTATTCAAAGGTTTCCAACTCCAAATTCTAAGAAAGATTCAAGATTTTATGGGAAAAAACAATTTGTTTGCAAATATGCACCTAATATTGTTCAAATTATCATTCCCATACATCTTATATTAAGAAAAGATGTAGATTTTTCTTAGGACTAAGGCACTCAAGAGGCTTTTCAATCCATTAAAAAATATATCACTTCAACACCTACTTTAGCCAAACTTAACTTAGCTAGATATTTTCATATTTATATGAATTTTATTGAACTAGTTGTTTTAGCCATACTTGTGTAGCTTGATGTTGAAAATTTTGAGAGACCTGTAGCTTTTATGAATCAAAGTTTCATTAAAAATGAAGTTAAATATCATTTAATCAAGAAACATGCCTTGGCCCTTGTCATTTAATTGAAAACTTTAGACATTATGTGCTTGGAAAACACACAATTGTCAAGGTCCTTTTTCCCATTGTTAAGTACCTACTATTCCAAACATTTCTATAGGGAAAATTAGCAAATTGGATTGCTAAAATATATGAATTTGACCTTGAAATCATGGTATCTAAGGTTGTTAAAGGTAAAGACTTAGTTATTTTGTTGAATGAAAATTCTCATGATGGATATTATAGCAACCAAGAAGAAGCAGATTCAGTGCTTGTTACTTTTGATCTTGAAAGTGTTGATATAGATTATGATGTAAATGTTGATCATTAGTATATGGAAATTATATTTTAACCATAGAATCAACAATGTCCTTCCTAATTGCAGGCCAACAAAAAGAGAAGGTTAAGGATATAAAGTAATAAGTATGTCCTATTGAACAATTTTTTGTTCCATAGGCATCTTGATGGCATGATACTCTAGTGTGTTAGGAAATCCCAAGAAAAATATATTATTTGGCGGATTCACAATGACACCCATTTTCAATTACACACTAGTGGGCATTTCCTTTCTAAGGCCACTACACAAAAAATTATGCACTATGTTTTTTATAGGCTTTCCCCATTCCACGAATCTTTCACATTTGTTGAGACTTGTAATCACTTCCAGTGGTTAGGAGGTAAACAAAAAGTTTCATCCATGCCTCTAAACCCTATGACAACTTGTTTTCCTTTCTATAAGTGGGAATTCACTTTATGTGCCCCATTCCATTTCCCTCTTACACTACCCACATTTTTATTCTCACTACCATTAACTATTTTACTAGGTGGCCTAAAGTTGTCCCATTGAAGAATACTAAAGTAGAGAAGGTTTTTTCCATTCTATGGGAGCATATCTTCTCTTAATTTGATATTCCCTTTGAAATTATCAATGATAATGATGGTGATTCTGTATATGGAGAGGTTTTAATACTCTGCCAACAATACAATGTAATTTTAACAACCTATTTTCCTTATTACCCATAGGGAAATGGGTTAGCCGAATCCCCCATAAAAATATGATCAAAATTATCAAATTTGTTACTAGTGATAACCCTATTGAATGACACTTGTAGATGATACATGCCTTATGGGTTGATAGGACAATGACCAAAATTAGTACAGTTAAGACACCATTTTTCTTGGTCTATGGACAAGAGGCAATCATGCTTGTCGAGTTAGAAATTACAACCTATCAATTAGACTTACAAAATAAGGAATTGGATAGCAGTCCAATAACTCATATATTTAATGAATTATTGGCCTTGGAAGAGAAGTGAGAGTTTGCAACTCATAATTAGAAAAATAGAGAGTCGTAAATAAATATCATGCCAATAAGGTAAAGGCTGAGTCATTCAAAGTTGGTTAAAGAGTCTTGCTCCAGGATTATGGTCACGAAGACAAGGGTAAACATACTAAATTCTATAATTTGTGGTTAGGACCATTTACTATCATGGACTCATTCAAGATGGACATTTGATGTCCTATTACAGTGAGACACTCTCCAATGTGGTTTACAAGTACCCCACCTATGACAAGGAGATGTACTCTATTGTGTAGGATGTTCACTAACAAAAGAATTACATTCTAAGGAAGGAGATGATCATCCATATTAATCGCAAGCCCTTTCAATAGTTCCATTTTAACATAAAATACAAGAAAGGTAGCACAAATCTTGTTGCAAGTTGACTTATATGACCTTCGATTGTGGCATTGACTAACCCCAAACTAATGGATAGACATAGGCATCTAACAAGATGATTGTGAATATTTTGAGAATGTAAAAATCCAAACATCCACACACATGAATGAGAGTTTTAATTATGTTCAACATAGATACAATAAATCCCTTCATAGATCTATAGGCCACAACCTTTTTAAAGTGTGTCTGAGTTTCCAACCATTAGCCCCAATTGACATAGCTCTACCCATTTCATCTACAAAAGAAAAATCCTCCCGTGCTCAAAACGATTCTAAGAGAGAAGACAAATTTGTTGAAAAAATACAACACATCCAACAATGAGTTCAAGATATCTTGTAGAAAGCCAATGCCAAGTACAAGCAATGCCATGTTCAACATTGGATTAAACACAAGTTTCAGGTGGGAGATAAGGTATGATTTCATTTGAAGAAAGAGCACCTCATGGGACTCCATTAAAATCTCCACCCACTTTTATATGAGCCCTACACCATCGCCAAGGTTGTGGGGGATAATTATTTTCAATAAAGTATTCACCCTTTCCTTATATTGCACCATGTATTTAATGTGGAACTTCTTTGACCATATTTTCCACCTCTCTTAGAGACCTCAAAGGTACTTGAGTACTTGTCCCATATAAAACTCAATCATTACTACATTTATAAAGTTACTATCAACTAGATCATGAACACCAATATGAAGGGCATCTTCTAGTAGAACATTCAACTCTATCGAGTCATCAAAAAATGACAACATCTTCTCGAGGGAAAGTGACTCATCAAGAGTTAGATTCAACCGAATTTTATCCATATGATGGAGGAGCTTGATGCAATGGGGATCATTGCTTCCTAAGGGAGAACGAATGACCCAAGTGGATACTAGTGGCCACCCACTTGTTCCACTAACTCATAGTGGTTCCACATCTTAGCAATTTTCCTATAGTTTTTCAAGTCTCGAACTTCCTAGAGTTTCTCAAGGATCTATATTCCAAGAAAAAAAGTATGCATTATATTAAATAAGATATATTTTGCTTCATCATTGGATTGATGGACAAATCATGAAAACATCTATAGAGTGCTACACAGCATACGAGAGAAGTTAACCAGGGAAACAGATACTATGATTCTCTCTTCCTCCCTCGAGAAACTTTTTACTTCATCATTAGATAGATGGATGAAGCAAGAAAATGTCTACTTAACAATACACAACATACAAGAGAAGTTAATAAGGGAAACATATACTATAGCACTCTCTTCCTCCCTCAATAATTTTTTTCCCAAAGAAGATGGGATCAAAGTTCGTTACTACCTCCTTTCCATTGCACCTCATAGCTACCTTAAGAATTTGTTTCCCAAATAAAGTAGGATCAAATTTCGTTACTAATTTCTTTCCAGTGCACCTCATAGATACCTTAGGATCCCAGTGACAAATTCTATTTATGTGAGATGTGGAAAAAATACATGCTATGTTTAGTAGCTAAATTGTTGATATGTTAAAGTAATATTTTAGCCTAGTTCCACTTCCGAGGAATTAAACAAAAGGGAATGCACCCAAAATCGAAATGTCAAAACTTTCCTTTGACATGATTTTAAAAAATATTTGCAACACAATAGCTAAAAACATTATGTCACCAACTACATCGAATTTCAGAAAATTAGTGATCAAATTTAAATGTAAACCTTACACACTACACCAMATTGAATTTAGGTTATGAGATTCGATGGTTGTCAATTTTTTAAATCCTCCTTGGAATTYTTGTTTTGTTTTTATGGAGGTTATTCCACCTTATCCTAAACCCTATATTTTCCATAAGCTCATGAAGCTTAATTACTTGAACATTTCTATGATAATATTAGTATTATCCATTACAACATTACAAAAAGACAATATCAACAACGTAGTTAGAAACCAAATTGATGTGTGAGTGTTACATAACATTTCATCTATGGGCAGATCAAACCTCCCTTGGATTACAAACCCCTGTACCAAGACATAAACACTACAAATGGACACTAACATCCCTTTGAATTCAATTTAACCAATCAAAAAGAGAGAGGGAGAAAGGGTGTGATTCAGTTTCAAAGTTTGTCCTCGTTGCTTCTAATCCAAGCTTGATCTCCAAAATCCCTGGCACAACTTGATACCTGCAATGGGCAGAAAAGAGAAAAAAAATCTCCTACTCTAGTGGATTAGGTAAAGAAAATTCATATACAAAGATTGAAGGAACAATAGACAAGTAGATGTAAAAGTACACATACTTGAAGGAAATAGGCCAAGTATATTCAAATGAGAACCCAAAGAGAATACTTACAAACCATGGATGATGATGCATCCTCTCCAAGATATCCTCATCCTACCCTTGAACAAATATATCAATATCATAGGTTTGATACCCGAAATCTTCCTCCGAGATCTCTTATCGTTCCCCCTTTTCACCTTGGAAATCCCTCAATATATAGGCTTGAGAAGCACAAAAACCATGAGAAAATGAGATATATGGTTGAGGATATGGTTCCTTGAGGCTTGGATCAAATTATAGGATGAATCCCAAGCATGAGGGTCGAACAAAACTAACCCAATCTGAAGGAGTTGGCCCATAAATTAAGGTGGGGGAGATCCCTCCTTTCTCTCAACAAGAATGGCACTCCCCCCTAGTGAGAGACAGGGCACCACCCTAGAAATGGTACTCCCCTATATTGGTAGAGGGGGGGGCATGTGTTCACCCCTAGTATGGACAGGGGGGCGCCACCCTTTATAAATGCTCAAAAAAGGGTCGAATTTTCCAAGGAAAAAGTGTGTTTTGACCTAGAAATGATGGTTTTCCTCCTTCCATATGAGTTAGGGGTCATGGACAACTATTTTAATGGTTCCAATGGGTTTCAACACCCCACAAAATGAATGTGACACTTGGTAAGGTTCATACGACACTTGTGACAGTGAATGCAATACTTACCGAGGTGCATACATCACTTTGCGACACTTAGGGTGCGAAATGAAAATGTGGCATTTTGATGTGTAATAGATGCCCCCTAAAGTGTGAAGTCAGAAGAGAAATTGATGGCCAAAACACTTTAAAAATTCTTCAATGTAAGGGTGTTGGAGTGGGATAACTTGGAAGAAGCTACAAACAATCATCAAACAATATTAATAAATATTCCATTTCTAAGGCAGGCATACCTATGCTCGAAATGCGAGATTACTCAAAGCACGACCACTGACCAATACACTGTGGATCCATGAGAATACTTACTAAGGATATTTCCACCAAAGGCACAATGTGGATCCATACCTCTATGAAATGAACTTATCACAACCACAAAAAATACACAGTGGAGCTACGAGGTGATGAAACATAGCCACATATCAATACAATGTGGATCTATGCGAATATATATATATCAGTAAGATTTCCAGCATGGTGATTATACAGAAATCTTTACATGCTCAAATTATATCCATTGCAACCTGGAGAAAGAAAATAACAGAGTGAACGACCAACCCAGGGTCTTCGTTCTGATCCCGATGTGGTACAAATCTAGCCTTGTGAAAAGATGATTTGATGTCGAACATGGTAGAAACCACTTGATTACCGGTCATTGATGTAAATCATTAACAAGTGAGAGGGAAATCACCAATTATGTAAATGACTCCCAAGGTGCCCTAGTACATTCCAATGACTGTGAATAAATGAGATGAGGTCGAACATTCGTGGAATCGATCAATCAAGGGTCATTGATGTAAACCCATTGTTGGAAGCGAGGAGGCCTTCCATTGAGGCATGCAGGTCCCAAGGTAATAATTGGTTTCTAAGTCTAATTCATGGATAATGTGTTGAAGTCAACAAGAACAAACTCGTCGAAGGAGAGCCTTGATGTATCCCCCATTATCAACATGAAACATACACAGGAAAGCAATGTAAGATGGTGAATCTGTATGGACTGACACAGGAAATGGAAATTGGTAATATTGTAGATGGATGGTTTGAAGTGAAACTTCCCTTGAACATTATAAAGCACTACAACTAACTTGGAAGAATTGAATCAACAAGTACCAAGAACGTAATGTGACAAAAAATAAGATCACTCTTCAACTAGAACAAAAATTTATGTTGACACATGGAATTGGTATGACTCAAAGACAAGCACATTACCCAACTGTAAGACGAGACACAAACATGTGCCATGTTCAAGGGTGACAATAGCTACCATAAAGGATTCCAAAAACTTGACCCACTTCCTTCAAATTTCCCCCCCATCCAGATAGATGTGTACCTATTTATTTTTTAATGAGATTGAGTAGGGTAACAGATGCTCAATATATTTCATCCTTTGGATGAGTCCCTCGACATATGTTTAATGAACTGAGGAAGGAGGGGTTTGGTCCTAGATGGGTCTTGGAGATTGGACTCATATAGGTCCTTCGATGCATAGTTTTATGAGCACAAAGAAGGTAAAATTGATGGTTTTCATGTTTAGAGAGTTTGAAAAGAACTTAAAGGAGACTCCACGGATGACTTTTTCGTAAACTTAGTCTCCCAAGCTCGAAAAAAGTGTAAAACAATATAGGGGAGAACTCTTCTAATTATGCTTGATTAGAGTAGTCCTTTTTCATAATTAGTCTCACGAGGATGAAAAAGAGATAAACTACCACTCAAAAGATGTCTTTTCAAAACTTTTAACGAGTGTGAAAGGAAGCAAGATCACTCAACAATCTTTTCATGTTTAAGGACTCTGAAAAGAGTTTAAAGGAGACTCCATAGAGTTCCTTTTTCGTATAGATTTTACGAGTCCGAAAAAGAGATAAAATTATACTCAGTAAAGTAATCTCATGTATTAACGAGCATGAGAAAGAACAAATACTAAACTCGTTCCAGAAAAAATACTATGCTACAATGGGAATGACCCTCAAACAAGGATCACTCCTAGTAGTGTGTCTCTCTAGAGGTAGTTTCCCCCCAACTTGTGTGATAGAAGCTAGTGGTTTCTCTCCAACATGATGTCTAGAGGATGGATACCTACCCCGNTACTATGCTACAATGGGAATGACCCTCAAACAAGGATCACTCCTAGTAGTGTGTCTCTCTAGAGGTAGTTTCCCCCCAACTTGTGTGATAGAAGCTAGTGGTTTCTCTCCAACATGATGTCTAGAGGATGGATACCTACCCCGAAAACATCATTTCCTCCGATGACTGTTTGTCTTTCCTCGTTTAGGTGTCTAGTTACTAATGGGAACATTTTCACTAGGAGGAGGAAAAGAAGGTTCGAGTATTCGATCCAAAGTGAGAATTGATTCAGATGGAGGTGGGTCTGTTTCATTTTTTAATGATATTGACAAAGACAATGAACTATACTCGTCGAGACTAGGTACTACCAAAGGATTAGATAATTCTATGGATTGTTGTGCCTGAGTTGAAATCATGTTTAACGTGGAAACCTGTGCAGTGGGAGGAGCAAGCGAAGGAAACACCCCCATGAGCAAGGAATCCTTATGAAGATCTACACCTACACTCTCAAAACCATTATATCCTAGAAAAGGGACATTATTCGCTACAACATTGTTGAGATCTGGAGTTGTATACTCAAGTTGGTCAATGCTCATAATCTTTCCTTGATGGGGAAATCATAATATACGAAACATCGAAGATGCGATAATAGTCATTTCATAGAACCAACTACGAACAAGTAACAATTAATAATCCAGGGGCGCATCGACCACTTCAATATCAACCTAAATGGTCTTACCCTTCAACGTCATAGCGAAATATTACAAGAGTCCATTAGATTGGAAACCACATCCATCAAATGCTTTCAAGGTGGTAGGGGACTGGATTAGTGTAGGAGAACCAAGGGTTGTCCAACAAGGCAAAGATATGACACAGGTAGAGGCTCCCTCATCTAGAACCATGTGATGGATGTTCTTTCCACCAACCAAAACTTGAATTTGGAATGATAAGTGGTGGGAGACCCTCTCCTTAAAATAATCCAGATTAAATGTAATCAGGTACGACTCCTTAGGATCCATGGCTCCAATGGTCGACAACAGGGTTCAACATTGACTTGGACAGTGTTGTAGAACTTCGAGGGCTGACATAGCACAAGGTTCTTGCGTGAAATATTAAATGATGTTGTAGTTGTGGGCAACACGAGAATTGGGATTAAATATCACTTTTCGAATTATTCTCTTGGGCGGGCGCAACGCTGTGTCAGAAATCAACTTCTCAATCTGAAGAGGATTGGAAGATGGAGGAGGAGTGGAATTGGAGGGATGATCGACAACCGTCCCTTTAGTATAATCACCTGGAGGAGTTTCATAGGTATTTTCTTGAGTCATGACATTAACCTTCGTAAACATGTACACCTCAGAGGCGCTTGTGGAAGTATCCCCGTGGTGGGAATGACCCGTCTTTCCCCCTTTCCAAGGGGTAGGATTTTGTGAAACTAGATGTTGTTGTTGAAGAAGTTGGGAGGTACCCTTAATATATTTAGCGACAACCTCATGATGAGGGAAATATTTCATGTAGTGGTCTTCCTCATAAATCATACAAGGATATTTAGGCTTCCTTGTCGAATGAGTATCAACAAACTTAGGATCATCCTGCTCATTAGAAGATTTCTTGGATTTACACTTGTTTTTATTCTTACCTCTTGGTTGTTGAGATGAAGTGGATTTGACCGCATTCACCTTGGAGGTTTGAGTAGGAGGAGAAGTAGTGTTGGATTTTGGGATGGAACCAGTTCCCATAGCAGGTCTTGATGGATCATTCGACGAATGAGGGCATTAGGGATCAGGTCATAAAGTGTGTCAGACTGGGGGTAAACCAAGTCCAAATACTGCACATAGTTGATAGCTTGCTCCTCAGTAACCACATTTCCCATAGAAACATCGCAGGAAATGGGAGATAAGAGTGACTTTTTAAACCAATCCACGAGGAGTTGGTCAAGAATTCGAGCCTTAATCAACCATCTCTGCCACCTCCACTCATGAATATGATTGGATATGTGGGTGGAAGAGGATTGTTGGAGTGAGGTAAAAATATCTGTGTCGGTCTTGTACCTTATAGGCAACTGAAAATGTGTCAGGAAATCTATGGAAAGAGATTTAAAGTCGACATAGGAGTTACATGGTAGTTCAATGTACCATTTCGTTGCCGCACATGTAAGTGTTCTCTAAAAAATTCTAAGACGAATGGAATCGTCCATCAAAGAGTTGGAAGAAAACCATAAATGGAAAGTCATAACATGATTGTTAGGATATTCCCCAGGTTTTCCGTCGAATTTTGGGATGTCGGATGGTAATTTGGCAGGGATGGTGGTCCAAAACGAGGCATGGAGGATGGGATCATTTGTTAAATGCAACAGATCTGGTAGATCTAACGTAGCCAAGAACAGTAGTTGTCGGTTAGGCTATTGATACTGGTGATAACCATATTACATGGGAAAACCATTAGGAACATATCCAGGTTGTGTCGATATGGAAAATCTAGATGGTCCTCCCATGTAAGGTGGTTTCCCAAGTTGTCCACCCATGTAAGGTGGTGGTCCTGTTTGTACACCAGTGTACTGTGATGGAGCGGATGGACCTCCTACATACTGAAATTGACCTGAGGGTTGCCCGATGTGATGTGGTTTCTCTGATGGACCTCCTCTATATTATGATTGAAGGGACTGTTGCATCAGAATTGTGGGGTTTACAGATTGATAGGGAAAATTTCCTTGCAAAGGAATGCCCGCTGGATTGGGTTGAGCCCACAAAGGATTCACAACTCCTGGATATGGATGTCCTAGATATATGCCAGTGGTAGTAGGGATAGAAGGACTTGCAGGAGCGGTTTTCCCCCAAGATTATTGATGTAGCAACCATGTAGTTTTCCCCCTAGTATAAAGTATCCCTACAACTAAAGGTTTCCCCTCAACTGAAGTTTGGCCTCCCATTGAATATTGACCTCCAATGTAGGGTGTGTTAATCTGCGATGTATGCGATGGAGGTTGAGTAGCTTGTGCAACCATGGTTGTGTGAATGACTTGATTTCAGACCATTTGACCGATGGAATGACCAAGTAAGGCACTTGGTATGTGCATGTGAGGGAATAGTGAAGAAGGAATATTACCTTACTCATGTACAAAGGGAGATGAATGTGCAAGTGGTTCAGTCGGGGTTACCTAGGTCAATGATATTTTTGGTAAAGATGAAGCACCAATGGTATCAACTACATGAGTTGTGGAAAAATATGAATTCCCAAGTCCTTCAGGAAAACAAAAGATGACGGGTTTGCACCAAAAGATTGTGTAGAGGTTGAACTGGGAGGTAAATAGTAAGGAGAATAGGCATAAGAATATCTCATAGATGGTGGATCAATGAGTGGTAGGATGAGTGGATCATTAAGAAGAGGATTCATGTAAGATGCAATACTTTCTACGAACGTTGTTATCGATTCTTCAATGTGTTGGCCACTTCCAGGAGCGATGCTCCCGGTTTCAGAAGTGTGATCCACGATCACTTCTTCGTAAGAAAGATTGTGTTGAGGTTCTTGAGTGCCAGGTTACATACTGTGAAATATTAGATCCTAAGGCCGACTACAATAGCCAAAGAAAAACACCCCTATGAAAACTAAAACCAATCAACCAAGAAACAATAGGCTAAAGGATCTTTCGAAGATGAGATATCAAGCCACCAACGAAGAAGCGAGAAGCAGTTACCCTGACCTCCATGTAACAACCCTTCTTGGTGCAAGCAACCCTCGCTTTCATGGGATCACCCTCCAAGGTACTTAGAGTGTGATACGACATATGCCCCAGGTACTGTGGGAATCCCCCCATAGTCACCTTTGTAGGTACCTAGGAAAGGCCACTAAGGTTACCAACTCGCAGTCAACCTTTAGGCGGGTAGAGTCGACAACCAGGACCAAATGTATGGGAAGGATATCAAAGTATAAATCTCTTCAAGACAACTGAAGGCAAGTGGACAGGTAAGACTCCAGAGGACCCTGAATGGATTCAAAGTTTACAAAGCCTCGAGACCAAATGAAACCAGTGGTTTCTCAAGAACAAACCCCAATATACAATCTGTCCACTATGATTGGTTAAGCTTTGGAGAGGTAATCTCCATTGCTCTCCCACACATGACCTCGTGTTTAGCCCCTGTGTGAGAGGGGGTTCCCGACTATGCTTATACTAAAGTTGTATTTATACGCTCTTTAGTTCTCTACAGCCTGTTTAGTAGTCTTGGACAATTTACTCACTTCACCTAGACCAAAGACCCTAATCCTATGCTATTGTTAGTGTGCTAAAACCAAAATATTGTTCTAGTTGATTTTATTAGAGTGTGGTTGATTTTAATGGATTTTAACTCAAAGGGTTCATGGAGATGAAAATCATGATGTGTAAGAGACTCGACTCCAATAAAATTCACAAGAATGATATGCAGTGCTTTCTTTGGATGAATTCTATGTATGGGAAGGAGAAGAGTTATATTCTTCTTAATCACAATCAAACACTCAAAACAATGCAACTTTCAATTTCTGAGATCAATACGATGCCAAAATACCAAGAAAATGTTTTTGAAAACCGAAATGCATATGAAAAACTAGTTCTTTTTCCAAACATAAACCAAAACAAATTTCCTAATGAATGAAAAATTTCTTCGTTTGATTATGTATGCAAGGAGATATGTAAACTTTTCACTTATTAACTTTCATATGAATGAGATCTATGTTTTATACAGAGAACTATGAGGAAAAAAAAAATCAAATAAAACACACTTGAAGTGATGAGAACTGAAAGACAACAAGTAGGGGATAACATGTTCAATCAAGAACTCAAAGATTCAAAATAGAAAGAAGACAAACACTCATGAAAAATCCTCAAACAATGAGAAGAAAGAAACAAAAATCAAGTTGGGTTGTTGTAAGCATAAGAGTCCTAATCATCTAGAAAAGATAGATGTTTCAAATAAAGACAAGAAGGAACAATGCCAAGCAACCTTTTCAAACCCTAGTTGATGAACAATCCTACATAGCCAAGAAATCTGAAAGCTTTGCGAGATGAAGATAAGACAAACTCAAAGGAAGGAAGAACCAAGGGATATTGTTAACCCTAGGGGATCACAACTAGGATAAAATTTGAAAACACAAAGGAGAAACATAAATGAGTGATAACTGTCAAATCCTCCAGAAAACAAAGTCAAATATAGTCAAGGAGTCTCTCGGAAAAAATCCCCTCAAGATTAGACTGAGAAAGAGCAAGCAGAAAAGGGGAAAAGGCCAAAACAGGGGCAATGACGCCCTTGTTCTCAAGCAAATAGAGCGCCATTTATGGGAATAACGCGCTGAAGGAGGCTCTGGGGGATATAGTCAACTAATGGCGTATTCTAACAGGATTTTGGGGAGCTCCAATCAGGTAGATGGTGCCCTGGTCTGAAATGCAGGGGAGTGCCACCCTTATGAAAAGTTCAAAAACTTGCTAAAAAATGCTAAAAACTCAGAAAACTCAATCAATGACTCTGTTATCTCTTCAGTGAAGAAGATA
>SNQJ01S0030594.1:78729-107496 GCA_010110895.2 Picea sitchensis | reverse complement strand
GATGGATGTCCTTGAGGACTATTTTTGAAAAAGGGAGGTTTGTTTCCCTTCTACCTCTGTTCTTTCTTAAACTTCTTCTAGTCATCCCAAGCCTTCCGAAAGGTAATCTTTTCTCTTTGTTGTTCATATAAGCATTTCCCTCTTCTTATTGTTTCTTCCATAGTATTAGGATCATCATATTGAATCTTGTCACCAATGGGAGATGGAAGTCCACTCAGATACCTCTGAATCTTGATAGCCTCATCTTTGATGAATGGAACAGACTTCAGTAATTCCAAAAACCTTTGTTTGTATTCATCAATGGTCATGCTGCCTAGCTTGAGTTCGAAGAATTCCTTCATCTTTTTGTCATAGTATCTTTTAGTCAGGTATTTCCTCTCGAAATACCTCTTGAATTCCTTCCATGTGATATATTTCTCTCTAACGTGTTGCACCTGCACAAGATGATCCCACCACATGGATGCTTTTTTCTTTTAGTTGATACATCGCAATTCTTCCTTCTACATGAGAGAAATAATTGTGCAGTTGGAAATATTTTCTCATGCCAAGAAACCATGTTTCGACATCTTCCTCCTTCTTATGTTCTCCATCAAACGTAGGAGGCTTAATCTTGTTCATATCCCCTTTAAATTCATCCACTCCAGATCTTTGGTGTTTTCTAGTAGGGGATGGGCTTGAACTACTATGTTCTTCCTTATCAGAATGCTTTGGGGAGCGACGACAATGTCTGCTACCACTCCTCGATCTTGTTTTTCTCTCAGGGGTCCTGCAACTCCCTGTTTTGCTTGTGCCACTCTCCTTTTCCAATTTCCTTTCTATTCTTTCCAGGTTCTTCAACATCTTTAAGTTGAATTCACCCTATCGATCCATGATCCTCATGAGCTTTTGACTATCATCCCGATGAGCCTGAGCTTCTCTCTGCAATCTTTCGATGATTTTCATCATATGTCCTTCCTTATCCATCTCTTTTTTGTGCCCATTGGAGTTTGATCCTTCGACTCTCAAGTTGACATCCCTTCCTTCTCTTTCATTCTCTGAATTGGAGGCAATCAACACCTCTTCCGTTTCTATACTCAGCGTCGATTCGTGGTTGTCCTGACACTCATTGAACTCTGCACACACAACGTTCAGTCAACCGAAGTTTGTCAGGTCTTAACCCCTTAATAAAACTACAACATTCATAAACCAACGCGAATAAGAAAACGTTTTGATTCCACGAATTTTCCGAGCTCTGTTTGGCTCTATAAATTTTGAATGATATCCCCCTCTTTCTTAGTCCCTAACCCATGCCATCACGAGTCATGACCAAACGCTAGACCACTAGGTGCTACCTGGATTTTCGGCCTTCAAACTTTTTTAAGGCACACAGAACTATCTCCTGGAGTTTTGATTACTGAATTCATGAAATCGGGTGGATCAACGGTTCACGTTTACTCATCCTCCAAAGTATGAAATCCACTGTGGTCTTTCTATCATCAAGGTTTTTGAGATTTCAGGATTTCGGGGCTTCGGGGTTTCGGGTTTCGGGGTTTTGGTCCCAGAGATTCTTGCACTCGCTTCCCTCTCCAACTCCCGACTCCCGAACTTCAGACCTCTCTCCCCTTGGGCCCACAACACAGTTGTCGCTAACCATAGTGGTGACATGCGGTGTACTTAAGAAGGTCCACGTTACCTTCAGTGACATCATCAGGTCCCACCATGCTCACTTTTATTTTTGACCCACTGGCACGTGGTACACGCCCATGTGTACACTTCCATCTTAGTGACGTCAACTCGACCCACTACTTTGGCTCTTAGGAATTTCGTGATTTCGGGCTTCGGGAGTTTGTGCATCAGCACAATCCACTTCTCCTGACAGCCGAACTCCCGAAATGTCGAAATTCTTCCTGGACAATTAACAGTCCAGATCTCTCCTTGATCAATGGTTGTGATCTAATCGCGAATTCACGTTTTCGCGAATTCTCACGAACTTTCCCTTTGACCTTTTCAATTCACGAGTCAGCGAAAGGCTGATCGCTCTCCACGTGTCCTTTTCGATGGATGGTCCTGATAAATTCGTGATTTCGCGTATCACGATTTCCACACTCCTGTGCAACTCCACAGGGTTTTAAGCCTTGTGCACGTTCTCCATATCTGACGGTCGTGAGGGTTCTCCTTTCCTCCCGAACAGATCCAATGGCTCCAACACTTTTGGTGTGGAGTTCTCTCTCTCCATGGTCAATTACCACGCTGGCTGCAGTTTAATCCGCTGCTACTCCTCTTGAGCTTCTTAACACAGCCAAGTAACTCCTTGGCCCTCAGATACATTCTGAGGTCTGAAATTATTCCTCTAGACACAATTTCTTCTCAAAACCTCGGTCCAAAGACCACTTATCCGGCCCATCCAGGCTCAGCGTTGAAACTAGGCTCTGATACCAAATTGTAACGCTCCCTCGGCCTTAATCCCACTGGCTGGGCAAAACGCTACTGTGCGGAACAACATCATTCTCATACTTAATTAATAACATGCATTTAAATCAAATTAAACACATTTAACTCAGAGTAAACACAATATTACTGCTAACATAAATAATCCCTAGCATTAATAGTAATTCATATGCACAACAGAATACATGATACATATAAGCATCACATGCATGCAAAACATAATATTAAGCATAAGCTGATACTTATCTTTGAAACCGTGGTAATTCCACCAACTATGTGCAGGCCTTCCACAAACCTCCTATCCTTAGACCACGTTGCTCATCACTCTCAACAGTAGTTCACCCCCAAGCTAGGATTAAGCTCCACCCAAGGCAACGAATCCTAGTCTAGGCTGAGGTTACAGCAAAAACTGCATAGAATAACCGGAAGGATTCTTCCTAGGATACCTTCTTACGCCCACTACTAACAGAATCTCATTCCCCACATGCATATTCCACCCAGGAGTATACACCTTCACAAGAACAGTCCATCGGTGCTTCACCTCCCTATCCGGGCCTCAGCAACAGGCCAGATCAGGAATTCTCAGAGCTCTGAAGCTGGTGCTAGACTCTCTCTGGGAGAAAACCACTTCCTAGCAGACTCTCTCACCTAGAGGGAGTTGCTCACAGGCCTTATAGACTGACTCTTCAACTGCAACCACCTTCCTCACCTGGAGAGAGTGATACACACAGGCCAGACAACCTGTTTCCTTCAACTCGATTTCCAACACAGTCAGGCAACCACGAGGCTCCACACGAACATACAATGGTCTGCAAGCCACACACAGTCAAGAACTGCGCGACCATAACAGTCCACTGGAAACACAGACACAGGCTTCCCAAAAAGTGGTGACAGACAGATGCTACAGCATAACAAGGCTCAGCAATTATAGGGCATTCGGTTTTCCCCAACCAACAATACAGGACAGACTCACGACTCAGGTTTCGGGGATGCGTGAGGGTGTACAGAGATTCCACGCAGAGACTTAACGGTTCAGGTAAGGATTCCCTAGAACAAACACTGAAACAGAGGTCGATCCTGGACACCCGCGATTTCAAACGGAGGATGGAGAATGGGAGGTCGAACACAAATTCGACAGTTTTGATAGAGGGTGTACCGGCTCCTCCAGAAATCAACACATGCCTTTTTTCTTTTTTTTCCCTGAGTTGCATCAGGGTATTCTTGCAGAGGTCATACGGGATTCCCGGTTCAGACAATCGACTGAAGAATGGAGGAGGAACCCCCATCATGGCTCAACTCAATAGTTTTAACTGCATGTGCTTGGGTTGACACTTGTCACCCATGAAGCTCGTTCCTTCTCATTTGGAAGTCACTCGTTCTTCCAAAGAACTTAAGACAAAACATATATTTCACATGGCTTTTGAAATAATATTAAAATATTATTCCCAAGGACTTAAGCCCCTAGGCTTAACACTTAGCCTCTCTTTCCCACCTTCTAGCCCCCAATCCCTTACCCAATCTGTGGAAGCTTAGTCCCCCATCACTCATTCATCATGGTTGGTCTGCACGCAGCGGTGTTTATATTTTTATTAATGTTATGCATGATTACATATACAAAAGCAGGCTCCCGGCCTTAACACTTAGGCTTTCCGGCCTAATAACACATAAGCCCACCAGCTTATACAAACTTGGCTCACCAACCTATAAAACATAATTACAATTCATAATGCAAGCTTTACACTTCATAGACATGATTTACAATAGGGTTCGGCCTTGGGAACATTACAGATATGGTTGAGGATATGGCTCCTTGAGGCTTGGATAAGATCCTAGGATGAATTTCAAGCATGAGGTTCGAACACAACTAACCCAATCTGAAGGAGTTGGCCCGTAGATTAAGGTGGGGGAGATCCCCCCTTTCTCTCAACAAGAATGGTGCTCCCCCCCAGTGAGAGACAGGGCGCCACCCTAGCAATGGTGCTCCCCTATAGTGGTAGAGGGAGCACCATGTGTGCACCCCCAATATGGACAGGGGGGTGCCACACTTCATAAATGCTAAAAAAATGTCGAATTTTCCAAGGAAAAAGTGTGTTTTGACCTAGATATGATGGTTTTCCTCCTCCCATATGGTTTTAATGGTGTCAAGGGGTGGCGACATCTCACAAAGTGAATGTGACACTTGGGAAGGTGCATACGACACTTGTGACAGTGAATGCGACACTTATCAAGGTGCATACATCACTCTGCGACACTTTGTGACACTTGCGGTGCGAAACACAAATGTGACATTTTGATGTGTAACAGTGAGGCCCCTTGTTTGTGGGACAAGGGACCCCTTTTGTGCATAATAATTCCAGTGTAGTTCAATTTCAACTAGTGACATGTTGGCCCATTGTGATAAGGCTAGAAGGGTAGACACCCCCGAGATATAGGTCCACTCTAGTGTGCCTCAAGATGTCTTGGTCCTTGCTAAGTCATAAGTTTCCTGCTAGGTGTTGGCTTTCACGTTGCTTGCACTAGCATAGGCGTTATAGTGGAAGCCAACCAGATTTAAGCTAGGTCTTGCCTAGATAACCCGACCAATTACCATTCATCTAGATCTAAAAATAAAAATAAAATTACAAAGGTGTGCATACCCTAACCCCTACAAATATCCTAACCCCTACAAATATGTAATTATAACATCCAAAAATGAAACACAAATTCTTAACCCTTAAAACACTTAAGCCATAATATTCTTACAATATAAAATGTCATTTAATCTTTCAACAAGTTAGCTTTTTATAGTGGAGTGGATGACCAAGATCAAGTTTGATCCTCCAAATACATTGTGGGTTCAAATCTCACCGTTAACACTAAACTTCTTCCTATTTCTGTTTTTTAATACTATTAACTCCCATTTCAAAAGAAGCCTATGAGAGTTCCCTGTTTTCCATTCAAGTCGCTCTGCAAATAGTCGGATTTCAAAAAGAGGTTGGTGATATATTTAGAGAGAGATTTATGTCCGTAGGAGGGCATTTTGGTGTGGTGGTATGATTCTCGCATTATGTCTTCAAAAGAAACTGGATATAGGTATGAGTTTCTCTTTATTTATTTTCGTATGAGGGCATTTGGTCTAGTGGTATGATTCTCGCTTTGGGTGCGAGAATCATAGAAAATATGCCCCCATAATTCTGTTTTTCATAGAAAATGAAAATATCCCATCGTGTAACGCAGAATCAGGAAGGTTGCTTTGCTGTTACACATGGAAGCGCATGATAGAGTTATCAGAACATGAAAATTGCCGGATTTTTCATTTTCAGAAAATGAATCAGGGAGCTTGCTTTGCTGTTACATGGAAGCGCATAACAGAATCAGCAGAACATGAAAATTGACAAAATTCATTTTTCAGAAAGGCTAAAGGCTAAAGCATGAATATGAACTCACGCCGTTTTAGCAAAAGGCTAAAGCAATTCCGAAAATGAAATTGGGATTTGAACCGTTTTTAGCAAAAACCTAAAGCTAGCGCATTAAACCAACTCGGCCATCTCAACAAAATTTTGTTATAAATCAGTGAAAGTACAGAAGAAGGCAGTCTAAGATATTGCTCAGTGGTAGCAAGGTTGAAATTGAACCCTGTTGGAGATCGCAATTTTTTTCCCTTCCTAGGGAATACAATGCTTATGTAAACAATTTGCTTTTTCCAGAATGTCAGGTGCTGCAGCAGAATCCGATGGAACTGCAATAGTACAAAGGCAACTTAAGAGTATGGAATGATGAGTGCAAAATCGTGCTCCTATCTTTGAGAAGCGAGAACAAAGAAAGAAGTGGAAATATGCACTTTGTAGTTAGTCAATCATTGTCTTGAGAAAAAATGTTCAAAGGTGTTTTTCTATTGCATTTTCTTAAAGCAATGATTAGCTATCTACATGGTGCATAATTTTTAGGCTGGCCATATGCATCGTACATGAAGCCAATCATTGACTTGAGAAAATTCCTTCAAATGCGCTTTTCCATTGTATTCTCTTAATTTTTAGGCTGGTCATATGCATCGTACATGAAGCCAATCATTGACATGAGAAAATTCCTTCAAATGCACTTTTCTATTATATTCTCTTAAAGCCAATCATTGACTTGGGAAAACTTATTCAAAAGCCTTTTTCCATTACATTCTCTTAAAGCTATAATTGACTATGTTCATCGTGCATAATTTAAAAAAAAAGATGCCTTGTGCTTTTCCATTGCATTTTCTTAAAGCAGTGATTAGCTACATGCATGGTGCATAATTTTTAGGCTGGCAATATGCATCATACATGAAGTCAATCATTGACATGACAAAATTCCTTCAAATGTGCTTTTCCATTTTATTCTCTTAAAACCAATCATTGACTTGGAAAACTTCTTCAAAAAGGTCTTTCCATTTCATTCTCTTAAGGCTATAATTGACTATGTGTATAGTACATAATTTTCAAAAAAATGATACCTTGAAATAAAATAAAAATTAAAAATACTACATTTAAATGGTGATGTCATCATATATGAAAGTTGATCTTGACATTGGGATGAAACTACTCCAAACAAACACATGGTGATGTCATCATATATGAAAGTTGATCTTGACATTGGAATGAAACTACTCCAAACAAACACTTCCTCACATTGAACATGGATGATATTTACACTTAGAGTAAGTTAATAAGTAGATAACCAATTTTCAAATTTCAACATTTTGTAAAAGTTATAGTTTCATTTTATTCATTGAGAATTTTGTAAAATAAAATAAAATAATTAAAACACAAAAAAAAAAACCTACTATTTCATTTTAATAATTCATTCTTTTACATAAAATCACTTTTTTATATAGACAATTAAAATATAAATGACTCATGCTTTTTTTTTAATAAATATTATATTTAACTATCTAATTACTAAGTTATACTATTTATTATCGTTCAACTATATATACCATTTCTTCCAGGTTTAATTGGAAAGTGTCCTTATTGCATCCTTACTTTCTTAGAGGTTTAGGAAGGATGTTAGATAATTCTTCTTGTACTTGGTGAAAATGACCATTCATCAAAATGAAGAAGATTATGGGCGCCTTGAAATAATATTTTGTTGCTAGCACTACCAAGGCTTGATGCTGAGAGAATCAATCCCTAATGGTTGCGAAAGCATAAGGTACAAGAATTTTGTGCCCTACATTACCAATGCATATATAGCCAATCCCTAATGGGAGCAGAAGCATAAGGTACAAGAATTATGTTCCCTACATTGCCAACTCATATATATGTCCACTTGTGTGAAGCAATGTTGATGCAATCCACCTAGTCTCCCTCAGGCTACATGACCTCCCAGTCAAGGATCTTCGATTCTGCGAGCCAAATAGGCTCTTTGAAACCTTGATGGTCTCACCTTGTAACTAAACAAGGGCTCTTTCGGCCTTTTGGTGCAGGTTCTATGGCACCCGCAACCTCTCCCTTCGTGTTGCTGAACTATCATGTTTCAGGCGCTAGCCCCTTTTCCACTAGCCCCTTCTTGGATGTGACCTTAGGATATGACCTCACGTAAACACGTGATTGCGGGGTGACCAGAAGTGGTTTGGGATCAACCCGCTTTTCTCCCCCCAATTCACTACCAATCACCACGCGTCCTTTTGGCGATACCGTGGTTTCAATTGCGGCCCGCTCTCAAAATTTTAAAGCTTGAGTACTTTCTGTCCCCGAAATTGAGCGTGACTGTTGATCTTGCGATCTCGGGTGGGGTCTCTTTATCAACGGCTCAGATCTTCCCCTTTCAAGTCAACGAATTAGATATGCCCCTTTCAAATCAACGGTCGTGATTTGCTTCGTGATTTGGGTTTCGGAGTTTTCAACTCTCAAACCTTACTTTCTCTGCAATGATCGATCTCCTGCCACGTGTTCTCCTCCAATCGAAATCTCTAACCGTTTTGCGATTTTGGACTTCATAAATATCAACTCTCAACTTTCACCTTCCCCCAAATTCTTTTATCTGAAGCCCGCGATCTATTGACGCTTGTCTCCCGCAGATCGACGACTGTAACCCCTTCAGGTCTTCAGGCTTTGGAAAACTCAACTCTCAACTTTCACTTTCCCTCGAAATGCACGGATTTCTATCGCGTGTCCTCCTATATCAGACGACTAAGATTCACTTTGGATCTTTACCCAGAGTCCACGGATTTCTGCCACACATCCCTCTGGATCTGACGGTCCAGATTCACTTCAGACTTTGGGTTTCAAGAATTTCAATTCTCAACTGAAACCCAAATATTTTTATCTGAAGCTCATGATCCATCGCCACGCATCCTTCTGGATCTGACGGTCCAGATTCACTTTAGACTACGGGTTTCGAGAGTTTCAACTCTCGAAGTGATTTTTCCCGAAGCCTTTGATCTGCTGACACGTATCTCCTGGTGACCAACGATCAAGATCTACTTCGGCTATTTCACCTCCTCCTTGTCCACAAACTTCCAGAGTTATGGATCTTGTGCCACCTATCCCTCTTGACGATGGACAGTCCCAAATCACTTCGGGATTTTGACAGTCTGCTCTCCTTTGCGCTTCAAGAAAATCTCGTGCACCTTACCCAGATCCAACAATCTGGAACGATCTCACTCTCTTCTGGGTGGATCTTAACCGATAATTCGTGAAGTATTCAGATATTCACTCCTTCTGAAGATTTCCCCTCGCTATCCCTTCTGAGCTTGATTCCTTTGAGGATTTTGATCTCCCACGTACTCCTTGCATTTCTGGGATCTCGACAAACTCAAATAGAAGGATTTCTTTGAAATAAATTCTTCCTGCACTCCTTGCGCTCTTCTGTTCTATCTATTCGACACTTAATCACTCCTTGACTCTATGCACTCCTTCCACTTGATCTAATCACGTCATTTATTCTGAGCTTCTTTGAGTCAATTCAAGACTCCGTCGATGAACGCCTTGCATACGAGTTCTCAGAAGCGGAACGATTGAAACTTATCCAATTTGTCACAAATTCATATGATCAACCATGTACAATCATATATAGGATAAATGAACTAAAACACCCACATAATACATCATTCATTCAATCACACATGAAAATGAACATTGTTCAAGGAATTCAAACAATTCTATCTGCTCTATTCATTCATGAAATAAAATTACATAGTATTACAGTTCTTCACTGCGCCTATATTCTCCTATATTCTACTCTCTTCTACTCTCTTCTACTCTGCTCTACTCTTGTCTCTCATACAATACAACAACAACAAATCTATCTAGGGAGTGGCTCCTCGATCTCTTCTTGGTCTTGTCTGTAACCTATCCTATCAATTTCTAGTGGTTACCTACTTTGTCCTATTATAATAACTATCATTTATTACCCGATAAGGGATTCCACTCCCTATCTGCAACCCTTTACAGTCGTACAAGACTTTACAAACAATATATATTTAAAAACGTTGTTTCCAAAATATCTCAGCAACTTGTTTTTATTTTGAGTTAAATGTTGATTTGAAATTCTGTCATGTTGACATGTCATATCCCTACCTCCACGCTTGCGTCTTTGACTTTGAAAGCGATGCTCCTGCACCACACTCCTCTGGCTAAAATATTCATGGACTCCTGTCCATGAGCTCCTGCATTGTTTTTCCATGCTTCAAAATATCAGGTTCAGTGACCCAACTTGAATCTTCCACTGGATGATCTTTCCACTTCATTAAGTATTCAAGATATGTCTTCCTCATGGTTTTATTTTCAACTCTTTGTTCTATGATTCTCTCCATTTGAGGTTTTTCTATTGTGGGAAATTGTTCTTCCCACTAAACCTAAACTTCTTTCTCATCATATGATTCTCCTACATCATCTCTCTTGTAAGGATACAGGTCTACAACATTGAATATCGGTGATATCCCAACATTGTCTGCCAACCCAATTTCATAAGCATTGGTTGCAAATTTTCTGAGAATCCTGCATGGTCCTATCTTCTTCATCTTCAACTTGTTATATGTTCCCCTCGGAAACCTTTCCTTTCTCAAATGAGCTAAACTTCATCTCCCACTTCAAATTGAACTTCTCTCCTCTTCTGATCAAATTTGTTCTTATAATTCAGGTTGTTGTCCTGTAGCTATTCTCTGACTCTGTCATGGAGTTTTTGCATTTTTGTTGCAAAATATTCTACGCCAGCACTTCTGAATTCATCTTGATTCAGATATCTCAACTTTGTAATCCCTCTTGGATATATACCATACACAATTTCAAATGGACTTTTTCTAGTGCTCCTATTCACTGAATTGTTAAATGAAAATTATGCTTGTGCCAAAATCTGATCCCATTGACGGTCTTGCTCAATGACTAAACTTATTAACAAGTTTCCGAGAATCCTATTTACTACTTGAGTCTATCCATCTGTCTGAGGGTGATATGTTGAACTAAAGGACAAGTTTCTCCCCGGTCTCTTCCATAGAGTCCTCCAAAAGTGTCCTACAAATTTGGTGTCCCTGTCTGAGACTATGCTCCTAGGCAATCCATGTAGTCTCACCACTTCTCTGGAAAACAAATTGGCTATGTCTGTAGCATCGTTTGTCTTCTGGAATGGTATGAAATGTGCCATCTTTGAAAATCTTTCCACCACAACAAATATGGAACCACTCCCCTTCTGGGTTCTTGGCAATCCCAATACAAAATCCATATTGATTGCATCCCATGGCCTTTATGGAATTGGTAATGGCTGATACAAACCTATGTTCTGTTGTCTTCCTTTTGCATACTGGAAAATTATGCATTTGTTCACAAAAATTTTCACCTCTGCCCTCATGCTCGACCAATAGTATGAATTTCTCATTTGTGCAAATGTCTTATCATGACCGAAATTTCCCTCTAAACCTCCACTATGTTTCTCTTTCAGTAGGTCATCTCTCATTGAGCATATTGGTATGCATAGTTGGCTCCATTTGAACAATAATCCATCTTGGATCAAATATTTTGTCCATGGGCTTCTGTCTCCCAACAAAGGATTCTTACATGCCTCATAAGCTTCCTTAAAATATGGATCTTCTCGATACATTTCCTTGAGGTGTTCAAACCCTAAGGTATCCACTTGGAATTCCTGTACAATTAAACTCCTCCTGCTCAAAGCATCCGCAAATTTGTTAGCAATTCTAGCAATATGTTTAATAACAAAAGTAAATTTATGCATAAATTATACCCATTTAGCATGTCTCTGATTCAAATTTTCTTTCCTAGTAATAAAATGCAAAGCTTGATTATCACTGTACAAGACAAATTCTTTAGGAATTAGATAGTGCCTCCACTTCTTCAAAGCTTGAATCATTGCATAAAATTCTTTGTCATATGTGGAATACTACTTCTTCGTGTCATTCATATTCTCACTGAAATAAACAACTGGTCTATTATCCTGACTCAAGACTGCTCCAATAGCTACTCCACTTGCATCACATCTCACTTGAAATGTTTTTCCAAAATCTGGTAAGACCAGAATTGGTTGTTCTGTGACCTTCTCCTTCAACACTTTGAAATTTTTTTCAACTTCCTCTGTCCAATTAAAATACTTGTGTTTCTTCTTCACATTGTCCATCATGGGCGTACATATACCAATGAAATTTCTGATAAAATTTCTATAAAAACTTGCTAACCCATGAAAACCTATTACCTCAAATATGCTTCCTGGAGACGGCCATTTTTTTATTGTTCTCACCTTTTTTGGATCCATATTCAATTCTTTTGAAGAGATCAGAAAACCCAAGTATATGAGTTATATCTTCATAAAAGAGATTTTCTTCAGATTTATAAACAATTTTCTTGCTGCAACTTTCTCATCACTGATGTCAAATGTTTTAAGTGTTCTCCCTTTGTCTTACTGAAGATTAGTATGTCATCCATATACACTATGAAAAATTTTCCTATGAAGTATTTCAATACTTCATTCATTAATTTCATAAATGTTCTTGGGTCATTTGTCAACCCAAATGGCATGACCAACCATGACCAACCATTCAAACAAACCTTCATTTGTCTTGAATGTTTTCTTCCATTCATCTCCCTCTCTCATCCTTATTTGATGATATCCACTCTTCAAGTCTATTTTGGAAAAATAGCTTGCTCCACTCAAACAATCCATCAAATCATCCATCCCGGGTAAAGGGAATCTTTACCTAATGGTGATCTTATTGATGGCTCTGGAATCTGTACACATTCTCCATCCTCCATCCTTCTTTGGACTCAACACAGTTGGTACTCCGGATGGGCTTAGGCTTTCCCTAACTAAACCTTTATCCAACAACTCTTGGACTTTATTCTTGACTTCCTCATTCTCTCTAGGTATCAACCTATAAGCTGCTTTGTTTGGTAAACTAGCTCCTAGAATAAGGTCAATATGATGGTTTATACTCCTAGTGGGTGGCAATGAGTGAGGTAATTCATCCACCACTATGTAAGCAAAGGTTTCTAATAGTTCCTGGATTTCTTCAGGCAAATATTCCACAGAAGTATTTGTAAGGATAACTTTGGCCTTCCTCACTATAGCAAACTACATCTCCTACTCCTTCTTGACTTCATTCAAGAGTTCCTTCCCACTCGTGAGAAGTATACTCGAACTAACTTCCTTTGTTTGTTCTTTGTCCTCTATTAGCAACAACATATGTGTCCTACCATTCTTTTCTATGGTATAAGTATTCTTCCTCCCATCATGAATAAATTTTCTGTCAACTTCCATGGTCTCCCCAATAAAATATGAAAGACATCCATAGGAATTACATCACATAATATTTCATCCCTATAACCTTCTATTTCAAATTCAACTTGGCATTGTTGACTTACCATTACTTGATGTCCTTTCTACAACCATGATACCTTGTATGGGTTTGGATGTGCAGTTGTTTTCAGCTCAAGTTTCTCCACAATATCTGTGGATATTAGATTGTCAGTGCTCCCACTGTCTATGATCACCTTGTAAAATTTGTCTTCTGTCTTGCAAGTAGTTCTAAACAGACTTGTTTGATGAACTAGTTCCTCTACCTCCTTATCTGGTTTAAGAAGAACTTTCCTCATCATGAGGTTCTTTCCTCCTTCTGTTGCTTCTGTTTCCACATGCTTCTGTGCTTCAGAAATGTGTGCTTCTCCTCCTCCAGTGTCTTTCTTCCTCTCTGGGCATTCCCAAGACATGTGCCCTGTCTTGCCACATGAATAACATCTAACTTCACCTCCTCTGGCTCTTCCTCTTCCTCTAGGAAAAGAGATTCTTCCTCCATGCTGTCCTTCCTTAGAACTTCCACCTTTCTCAGGGTGATTGTGTTGCTTCCCAGCTTCATGCTTTGGTTTTTGGAACTTTTCTTTGTTGGTTCCCTTACCTCTGCTTGAATTTCCTCCTCGGTTTCATTGCTTTTCTTTCTGGCCAATTTCTCTTCAGATTTCAAGGCTGCTTGATATGAATCCTTGAATTTACTAACATACATCATGCCAATCTCCTCTTGTATTTCATATCTCAGTCCATTGATATACCTGGTTGTTTTTTCATCTTCATTCTCTTTCTGTCCAACCCTAATGTTCAGTCTGTAAAATTCCTCAGTGTATTCCTTCACTAATAAGCTTTTCTATCTCAGGTTCTGCAATCTTCTGAACATATTGATTTGATAGTCCTTTGGGATAATTTTTTCTCTTATCTTGGCCACCATCCTATCCCAACTTTTAATTTTTTGCTTGCCCTTGCATCTCAGATCGGCTTGCAGTTCATACCACCTTAGTGTTGCATGACCCTTCCGTCTTGTCACTGCATGCTTCACCATCTTCTCTTCTTTGATATCTTCATAATCGAAGTACTTGTCCATATCATGTACCCAATCCAATAATTCTTCAACTTCTAAATTGCCTTCATACATTGGGACCTCTATTTTTTCTATGGCTCCTATTATTGAAACATCTTTCAATAAGTGGTATTTTGCAACATCCTCTACTACATATTMTTYGACCTCTATMTCTTCACTTTCAACTTCACTAATATCTCCAGTGTATGGTGCTCTCCTCTACGTTGTTTCCATTGCATCCAATCTCATTCAGAGTCGCCTCATTTTTTCTTCCATTTCTGGATTCGCTCTATGTTTTCTGGGTGGCATGATTCCACTTCATCTCCTTCTGATGTCTACAAATAAAATCAACTCTTGATACCACTGACGATATCAATTTATCTCCTTTCTCCTTTGTCTGTTGTTTGCAAACAAATTCAATAACTCTGATACCACCTGATGCAACCCCCCTACTCTCCCTCGAGCTACGTGACCTACCGTTCAAGGATCTTCAATTCTGTGAGCCAAATCAACTCTCTGAAACCTTGATGGTCTCACCTTGTAACTAAACACAGTCTCTTTCAGCCTTTTGCTGCAGGTTCTATGGCACCCACAACCTCTCCTTTCACATTGTTGAACTATCGTGTTTCAAGCACTAGCCCCTTTTCCACTAGCCCCTTCCTGTATGTGACCTTGCGCTATGACCTCATGTAAACACATGATTGCGGGATGACCAAAAGTGGTTTGGGATCAACCCGCTTTTCTCCTTGCAATTCACTACCAAATCGCCACGTGTCCTTTTGGCGATACTGTGGTTTCAATTGCAGCCCCCTCTCAAATTTTTAAAGCTTGAGCACTTTCTGTCCCCACAATTGAGCATGACCGTTGATCTTGCAATCTTGGGTGGGGCCTCTTGATCAATGACTCATATCTTCTCCTTTCAATTCAACAGATCAGATCTGCCCCTTTCAAGTCAATGGTCATCATATGCTTCACGATTCGGGTTTTGGAGTTTTCAACTCTCAAACCTTACTTTCTCCGCAATGATCAATCTCTTGCCACGTGTCCTCCTCCAATCAATGGCTCTAACTGTTTCAAGATTTCAGACTTCAGAAATCTCAACTCTTAACTTTCACCTTCCCCCAAATGCTTTTATCTGAAGCTCGCGATCTATTGACGCATGTCTTCTGCAGATCGATGGTTGCGATCCCTTCAGGTCTTCGAGCTTTAGAAAACTCAACTCTCAACTTTCACTTTCCCTCGAAGTGCGCAGATTTTTGTCATGTGTCATCCTGTATCGGACGACTAAGATTCACCTCGGTTCTTTACCTGAAGTCCATGGATTTCTTCCACGCGTCCCTTTGGTTCTGATGGTCTAGATTCACTTTGGACTTCGGGTTTCGAGAATTTCAATTTTCAACTGAAACCCAAATGATTTTATCCGAAGCTCACGATCCGTTGCCACGCGTCCTTCTGGATCTGACGGTTCAGATTCACTTTGGACTTTGGGTTTTGGGAGTTTCAACTCTCAAATGAAACTCTCAAAGTGATTTTTCCCGAAGCCTTTGATCTACTAACACGTATCTCCTGGCGACCAATGGTCAGGATCTACTTCAACTATTTCACCTCCTCCTTATCCACAAACTTCCAGAGTTGTGGATCTTGCGCCACCTGTCCCTCTTGATGATGGATGGTCCCAAATCACTTCAGGACTTTGGGACTTTGATAGTCTGCTCTCCTTTGTGCTTCAAGAAAATCTCGCGCACCTTACCCAAATCCAACGATCTGGAACGATCCCGCTCCCTTCTAGGAGGATCTTAACCGATAATTCGTGAAGTATTCAGATCTTCATTCCTTAAGATTTCCCCTCGCTATCCCTTCAGAGCTTGATTCCTTTGAGTATTTTGACCTCCCACGTGCTCCTTGCATTTCTAGGATCTCAACAAACTCAGATCGAAGGATTTCTTTGAAAGAAATTCTTCCCGCACTCCTTGCACTCCTCTGTTCTGGCTCTTCAACACTTAGTCGCTCCTTGAATCTATGCACTCCTTGCAATTGGTCTAAGTTCTTGTCGTTCCTTCTGAGCTTCTCTGAGTCAATTCAAGACTCTATCGACACACTCCTTGCGGACGATATGCACTCCTTGCATACGAGTTCTCATAAATGAAACGATTGAAACTTATCCAATTTGTCACAAATTCATATGATCAACTATATACAATCATATATAGGATAAATGGACTACAACACCCACAAAATACATCTTTCATTCAATCACACATGAAAATGAACAGTGTCTATTCTATTCATTCATGAAATAGAATTACATAGTATTACAGTTCTTCACTGCGCCTATCTTCTCTTATCTGCTACTCTCTTCTACTCTTCTCTACTCTTGTCTCTCATACAATACAACAACAACAAATCTATCTAAGGAGTGGCTCCTCGAGATCGTCTCTGTCCTATCTGTAACCTATCCTATCAGTTTTTAGCGGTTACCTACTTTGTCCTATTACAATAACTATCAGTTATTACTCGATAAGGGCTTCCACTCCCTATATGAAACCCCTTACAGTCGTACAAGACTTTACAAACAAGATATATTTAAAAATGTTGTTTCCAAAATATCTGAGCAACTCATTTTTCTTCTGAGTTAAATGTTGATTTGAAATTCTATCATGCCGAGATGTCATATCCCTGCCTCCACGCTTGCATCTTTGACTTTGAAAGCGATGCCCTTGCATCAAATGCTCCTACTTCAGGGCCCTACTTCAAGGGTGGCCCTGAAGTAGGAAAATATCCAGTCATCTTGCATTAGACAAGGCTTCTACTTTGAGTGTGAAATTAAAGTAAGAGAAAAATAAATAAAATTTATCATTGTAGGACCCTATTTTAGTATCAACTTTCTTCAAAATAGTTTCTTATGTTGTTTTTTTCTTTCTAATTTTTTCTTGAACTATTCTATGATGTGTCTTTAACAAAAAGAAAATGGATGACAATATATATATATATATATATAGAGAGAGAGAGAGAGAGAGAGAGAGAGAGAGAGAGAGAGAGGGGAGTATAAGTCATGAAGGTTGTTAATTATATTCTGCATGATAACTATTGATTAGTGATGATGCATGTCTAGTTGATTAGTTAATTATGGTTAGTGAGAGAAGGTGTTGAAGTAATTGATATGGTCAACTGTGGTTAGTGAACTTCAAGAGGTTTGGACCTAGTTGATTGGTCAACTATGATTACTAAGAGACTTTTACCTAATTAAGAGGTGTGGACCTAGTTGATTGGTCAAGTATGATTACTAAGAGATGATTACCAAATTAACATGATTAAGCTATGATCACTATGATGAGTAAACTCCAAAAAGTTTAAACCCTCTAAACTATAAAAGTAATATTAAAATTGTTTTAAAGACAACTTGGAGTAGGTCAATAGTGTGATTACTAAGAGATGTTTACCTAATTAACATGGTAGACTATGATTAAGCTATGATCACTATGATGAGTAAACTCCAAAAAGTTTAAACCCTATAAAAGTAATATTAAAATTGTTTTAAGGACAACTTAGAGTGTAGGTCAATAGTGGAGAGCTTGAAATAACTCAAGCCTCCAAAAAGTTTAAACCCTATAAAAGTAATATTAAAATTGTTTTAAAGACAACTTAGAGTGTAGGTCAATAGTGGAGAGCTTGAAATAACTCAAKGGAGAGCTAGAGGAGTTTAGCTCAAGATATTTAATAGTTCAATAACAATCAAGATAATATATCTCAGAACATGTTGAAATGTCAATAGTGAATGCTACCTATTTGAATTTGGTTATATATTATTGTTGATATGAACAATTGCCTAAATTATTATTTTTTTAAACTGTGATTGTATGTAAAAGTTTAAAAAAATAATATTTAAATATTAACTAAAATTTATTAATGTTGTTAACATCATATATTTCTTATTAATATTATATATATTTTTATTAATGTTGTTAATATTATATATTTCTTATTAATATTATATATATTTTTATGTCGAAAGGTGTATATCTATTGGAGATGGGCACAATTAATCATTTTTGAATTTCCTTATGTGTCTTTTAGTTGTCAGTGCTTTTCAAGTCACCAGAGTGTTGTCCCAGAAAACTTTGGACGTTCACCAACCACAACACCAACCACTTTACGACTATGCTAATTATTACACTAAAGATGTTTTTTAAGGAAAAGCTTTTCTACATACCTTTGTAGTCTGTCCAAACCCTTCCATGTGTTCAACACGATTGACCAATCTTATCTCTCCACCTTTCTTCTCCTTCACGGACTCCAAAATGCTACTGTTCAATCAGAGGTGGCTTCGACGTTGCTCTTCAACCCAGTTCGGTCCGCCCTTTGCTTGTCTCTCGCTCTCTCAATGAAATTAAAAAAAACTCTGGGGTTCATGATGGTTGTGGCAATATTATGTGACTTGGTGCCATCCAATAGACAAGGCACTGCAAACAAACTTTCCCAAGAGAAAAGAAACAAAGAAACTTGTGCAGGTGGGGATACAGAGAAAATTCAACCCTGATAAGACCATTATGCATGTGCTTCTTCAAATGCATTTTCACGATTGCCTAGCCATAGTAAGAATAAATTAATTAAGTAGATGTTGTTCCTTCCTACCCGTTAAACAATTTGCTTCATCCATGATATATGGTCGTCGAAATGCAGGGCGAGACGTATTTGGCGATCTGGTTCTGCAGCTAGAATCGATCGCCATCGGAGAAGCCGACGAGCTTGACGTGAATGGGAAGCGATATTTCTAGGGGTTTGAGGTAAGTGAGGCGGTCCAGGGTATTGAAGTGAGCGGAACAGGCAACGACGTTTTTGAGAGAGGATAGAAGAGAGACGAAGGAATCGTTGGTGGCATGGGGATCGATCTTGGCTCCTTCCGCCATGGTCGCGTCAAGCCCATATGGAGATAGTGACGAGGTTGTTACCAGTGGCATCAAGGTTAACAGGTTGAGGAATATTAATACCAGGCCTGGGGATGCCCAAGTCCTGAGCCTTCTGGCCACTAACGCTGCCATCGCCATTGTTGAGGGTGTGTATTATCACACAACAAAGCTAAGTGGATCAAACAACATTGTTGTTCAGGAAGGCATTCATCTTGGAGTGAAGTGGGTTATTGATATATTTTGATGCCAGGTTACAAATGGCACTCCAGGAGAATAGAACTTGTGACCTCGGTGAACTCGCCATTGACTTCATTTGATGAACTCGCCATTGACTTCATTTGAGGTATTCACTTATTCCGTGCTCCCGAATTTGTTTAATGGGTGACACAAAATTAATGTAGATGTTCAAACACTAAGGCCTGGGCGGCTTCACTATAAACTTGTTGTTTTTTTTAATTACATTTTTAACTAGTTAGTGTATTGTTATAGGAGTTGGTAACTTCTTAACGTCTTGTAACCATATTATGTAATTATACATGTTCATATTAATAGAATACACATCAATACTGTAGAGTATTGCATCAATTTTATCTCTGCTTAATCTTTTCATGATATCAGAGCAGGTCTAAGCCTCACTCCATCACTGGAAGGCCCAGGACCCATGAATATAGAAATCGCTCCCATTAAGAGAAGAGGAATCGATCTTGATATTGTTACTGTATAAGAAAGGAAGAGGAAGAGACTGTTGTTGTTTGCCGTATAGCAGAGGAAGAGACTGCCGCTGTTTGCTGTGAGAGACTGTTGTTTGTTATTTGCCGTGAGAAAGCTGTTGTTTGACGTGAAGGGTTCTTTTGTCTCATGTTCTCACATAGAAAGGTGTTTCTATGTCGTCCGTTTGGAAGAGGGCCGCCAATTAGAGAAGATCCACTGCTCTTTTTGAGTTTATTTGAAAGTTGAGGCAGTTGATGAGTTTATTTGATGAGACTGTTTCGCAGAGCACAAAAATAAGGTTTACCAGGCATGTGAGAGACCCGGGAGAAGCGACCAGCAATTTATTTTAGAGAGCACTCGTTTTAAAAGATCTGCACAATTAGTGAGGAAGCTAAGCAAAAAGTTTCTTTTTTATTTTAATTAGTGAGGAAGCTAAGCAAAAAGTTGATGTATAAAAAAAAAGTGCTCTCCATTATTTAACAAAAAAGTCTTCTTTATTTATTATTTAAAGATTCTTTATTATTTCAAAGGAGGTCGTGTAAATGTTTTAGTTGGAGTGGATTTGGATGAAATTCTCAAAATGATTGGAAATAGTTTGTTTGTTGAAAGCATGCTTAGTGTGTTGAGTTGTTGTTTGTGTAAGTTGTTAAAGTTATGAAAATAACTTTAATGCTTTGGTGATATGAGAAAATATTTGTGTCTTGAAAGAATGTATTGAATTTTTTTGAGTCTAGCTAACTCAATATTGGTATAGTTATTTTGTTAGAATTCGTGACTCTAACAAATGACAAGAGAATAAGGAAATCCAAGAGGAAGATAAATTCAAGAGCAAAAAGATGTTAAGCATGGTGATGAGATTTATTTTGGCATTTATAAAGAGAGTTGCAAAGAGATAAGAAGTTATGTGAATCGAAGAAGCATATTCCAACCAGACCTTCAAAGTCATGAAGAAGAGTCGTCATGGAGCAAGTAAATAGTCTACAAGAAAATCGGAAGAGTCGTCATGGTGCAAATAGTCTACAAGAATGAAAATCAAGGYTTCCAGGGAGAAGAAGCCGCAAGACAAGAGTATTTCCTCTTCTATTATTGAAGAAAAAGAATAGTTGACGCTGAGCCATTTTATGGACAACATTTCCGCAATATTGAGCAGTAAAAACTGCATGAAAGTCGCAAAGAAGAAAGATGAGTAGAGACATGCAACAAAATATAACTAAGTTGTGAGCTTTGCTATAGGCAATCTTTGTTCCCCATGTTCAGTAAGCCCTGATTGAATCAAGCCTACATAGGTCAATATGTGATCATGTAGCATGTATCATTGGCATGAAGTGCTGACCATGATACATCACAACTATTCCTGGTTTCGATAAGAGGAATGTGGTATTAAGTCCACTTTGGTAAAGGTTTATCGGAGAATTTGAATCTTCGATTAACAGGGAAAATGTGAGATATTAATCTCAGAGTCAAGACCAAGTTTTTCTTAAGGGGGAGTATGAAATCTATTGCATTGAAATGCATTGGTAGCTGGTGATAGTGATAGTTTTTTCCGGATGTAATTAAGGGGGAGTGTTAAGGAAAACACCTAATTACATCCTTAACTAGTTAGTTAGTTAGTGTACCGTTACAAGAGTCATTTATAATGATCGTGTTGGTGGACTGGAAAATCGAAGCCTACAACTTTAGGTTACAAGACAAGTACAACCTGAAAGTTGCTGCAAAGCATACTTTTTTTCTCCTTAAATAATCCCTCCAACCTGGATCTCCTCTGCACTCACTGAAATTCAAAAGTGCGACCTATGATGAGCATTCTTTATTGAAGTGTACTTGAGAACCATGAGAATTGATATTTTACTATGAATTTTCATTCTAGCAAATCAGTGATTGAGGAGAAAAAAATGTTAGCAAGACATAGTAAAAATAATACAGTCTATAAAATGTACAGAGAACACAAAATGAAATGAACAAAGAGTACAAAATTAACAAAATCCCAGGGGAATAAAAGGCTCAAAGATGGAAACAAAATAAATTCTCTAGATTAACATGTCATATAGTAGGAAGCATTCAAAAGACCGGAAAATAAAGAACAAAGCTTATTTTATATATGTACCTGAAATACATTGGAACCCAAGTTTATTTAGGGTCAGATGATCTGTTTTTTTCTTCTATACATAGAGTTTTTATGTTGTAATGTGCCTCCACTCCAAGTTTGATTCCTTGAGTGCTCCGACCCAACAGTAGAGGGATATAATCGGGTAGAGCTTCGAGGATGATATCAGTTTGTGACTCAATTTTTTCTGTGATTCCATCTGGTGCCATGAAAACAAAGGTTTACAATATTTTCTTGGACATTATTATAAAAGTAAATCATAGACATATGGCCAAAGCTGCATTCAGTGTGCTATATTTAAAAAAAAAACAAAAACATGTATATTGTTGTTTCCAGTGAAAATACTCTTGTTCAATGGTCCAAAATGTGCTTTGTTGTTGTATTCATCATGCTAATTCCGTTTGTCAACACTGTGTGTGCTACATCCAAGGATATGATTAATCAGTAAAAGTGTATGAATACGCTGTTTTTTGCTTATAGTTCATGTTTATGTTGATGGCATGAGCACTAGGCGATCACTGATGTAAGTTGGATTCCCCTTTCCACATGTAATCTCTCAACTGATTGTAGAATTTCTAGATGCTTTTACTCTTGCTCTTGCTTATTTTCATCAATAAATTCAACTCCTTCTTGATGTTGAATTAATGACTGTAATTGACATTTAAAACTCTAAATTCTCTTCCCTCCTCATGCTGCCACCGTCTTATATTGCTTTCTACATGCAACACTAATGCTGCAACAGTCTTACATTGCTTTCTACATGAAACACGAACTAACCCACCCAGTGCCTTGGACAAGAAACACGAATTACCCAGCCTTGTCCCGTACAACTGCAACATTTCTTCCCAGCTCTTCGTGCAGATAAGCATATGATTTTTGTATTGTTTATTAACTAGCCTACCCCGAAACGGGGAAGGAAACACCGAACAAAATGAATATTATATATGTTGGAAAAGAGAGTTTTTTAAGTTAAACATTAACTCAACCATGAGACTGAATGTAATCACCAAGGCCCTAGCATCTCCTGTAGCCAGAGAATATTGTCAGCAGGTTCAATATGGCTCACAAGGTGACTCTGCAAGGATTGGCCTCTTAATCTGTTGTTTACAAATATCATGTAAAATCCATTGGAGAAATATTTTATATTTTTCACGATATATAAAATTTTGAGAAATGTTCACTTCCTTCATGGCCACAAGCCTTTGATAGTTTCTATTCCAGAACATGCATTGCATGATTTGATCTCTGTGTACAAGGTGAGATGTAGGGATTGGCCTCCTGATCTGTGATTACAAATGACATGTAACACTCAATAGAGTATCATTCCACATTGTTAATGAGAAGGTGCCTTTGATCTTTGATCGTTGTAAGAGATTCTGAACTATGTGAGTGAGAGAATATTCATGTACATTTGCATTCCATTTGTGTTTTTATAAAGATATGTGATAAAAATTAGTCTTAAGAGCAAAAATGGACATTGTTAATATGCAAACCTTTACTGACTTCCCAACTATCATCAAATTTAATATTATAAGTTGGAGAGAAATAATATATAAACTGTCTGGTTTCCATGCAAATGCATAATTCATCATTGGAAACGAAAAGATCTTAGTTCATTAGTCACTGTTTGAGGTCTTCTCCATAGTCTGGAAGATCAAACTTTATATCATCATATTGACTCCTGAACTTGATGATTTCCCTGTCATATGCCCTACACCACTGAAATTAATGGCTTCCTTATCGTATGCCTTGCATCAGTGAAACAAGCCCTCAAAGAACATAGACACAACCACAAACGACAATGCATAAACGCTCAAGCAAAAAGAAGATGCGGTTAGATTTCAAACATTGGATTGATTGAAGAACAATAAACATGATTTGTGGACATATCTTCATGTAACGACAAGGTTATAAATCTTGAAGAAAAGTAAGAGCTTGGCTCATTGTAACATCACGGTAAATCTTAACGCAGATGTTGGCCATTGGTCTGCGCTGTGAAATATACCCAAAAACTTATTTGGAAATCCTATGCATTATTTGCAAAATAGGAAATCAAAATTCTAATAATGTAATATATAGCATACATGATTCGTGATGGCCTTGATAATACCCATAAGAAGAGTGAAGAAAAAGGCAAGAAAACAAGAAAAGAGGACTCCCCACCAACGTAACTAAACTTGTTTCTCTTTGAAGCCTGTGTGAACAACAATTGTAACCATTATTATCCACGACTCTCCAAATGAGAAGAACGAACCAGGGCATAGTTTGAGAGCTTCCTTAAGTTTACCAGTGTAATCTCACAACACCCACTCTCATTCCCTTAAGGCCTGCACTGATTTGTTGGGAAATGAAAGACTTTGCGCATAGTTTGAGAGCTTCCTTAAGTTTACCAGTGTAATCTCACAACACCCACTCTCATTCCCTTAAGGCCTGCACTGATTTGTTGGGAAATGAAAGACTTTGCGAAGATCCAGCAGAACCAGGAAATATATGTGATTATGAAAAAAAGATAACCAGGAAGATTATAACATGCAAAGTTGCAGTGTAAAGAGGAAGTTTAAGGATGTGGGGCAAAGGCGACGCAGCAGGGCGGGAACTTCTCCTTTAAAAACGCAGGAACTTCTCTTTTAAAAACGCTTTCGACGTAAAAATACAAATATCAAGAGAAGACTTACTCTATAGCTTTTTAAGTTTTTCAATATGGTATTCATTATTGATTTTGTATTATTGATGTTGTATTTTGTATGGAACACTGGAAAAAAAAAATGGCATTCCTTAGAATCACTTTGAACTCGGTGGTTCAACTTGAAACTTGTCCTTTATTTTTTTATTCCAATTGATAGTAATTGAAAATAATGATTAAACATATATTCAAAAAAATAATTTTTATTCTAATTTAAAATTATATATATATATATATATATATATATATATATAAATTTGACAAATCAAAGATGCAATGTTAGTTAATGACATTGCATGTGTATTGATATATGTAAAATACCGGTATGTATGTGTATTGATATATGTAAAACATTAACATGTATGTGTTTCAATTTATGTAAAAATAGAATGAATAATTACATTAATTGATAAAAAAAGAAATAGATAATAATAATAATAATAATCATTTATTTTTAAGATCAGAACTAATACATTAAATTGATGTATAAAACTCAATTGTATTTATATTAATTTATTTAAAAAATAAAATATTTAATTATGTAAATAAATAATGTTTTCACTTTACATTAATTTATTGAAAGAATAAAATGTTTAATAAGATGAATATATATTGTTTTAGTCATTACAGTCTTGTCACTTATTATGAATGTAGTGTAAAAACAATTAGTTGAATATTTATTTTAAGATATATATATATATATATATATATATATATATATATATNTCTAGATTATATATTTGTACTTATTCAATTATTTAAATTTTATATATACATTTAGTGTTAAATTATTTAAATTTTATATATCTATGTAGTGTTAAAAAAATCATTTGGATATTTGTTTGAACAATTTTTTCTTATCATTTTTTTTTTTAATTATTAACTGTTAAATTATATATTTACATTTATATAATTATTTAAATTTTATTAAATTTTGTACATTTTTCTTTTTAACTATTAAATTATATATCTGCATTTATTCAATTATTTAAATTTTATATAAAAAAAAATTAAAAAATATCTTACAAACATTACATGAGAGCATATAAGTAAATGTGAAAAAAAAAAAAAAACATCACCAAATGTTAATATTTGAGAAACCATCACTTGAGAGTAATATGTTGCACATTAAGTAATTTACCATGTACTGCGCTAATTAATCATTACAAACTAAGAATGAAAGGAGCTAATTAATCATCTAGAGTCAATAAGAATGCCTTATCAAACATAGTCTTAGGATAATCTTAGAGTAACATAGGGCATACTATCCCATTTTCAATAATGGTCGGCCAGACATGAACAAATGATGCGAGGGTGGACATGTTGAATGTATGAGTTAAGAGTAAAAATTAATGGTTTAAACTCTCCAATTGGTGATAGGAATATGGAGAGGGTATTCAATCCACTTACTGTTGTAGTGAGAAGAAATATGCTCATCAATTTGTACACATGTTGTACATGAGCACATAATTACATATAGACTTGGGTCTATCAAAAACACTTCACGCGTTTTACAATCATTGGCTTGGGATAATGCGTAAGAGGCCTTTCTTTTGAATTGTTATCTATAGCGAGCTTGCACTCATCTTGACTTTAATTTGAATTATTTATAAGTATGGCAATGCTCGATGATAGATGGTTTTAATGGCATCTTATGCTCAAGGTCTAAATAATTTGTAATAGTTTTTTAATGCCCCTAACATTTGGAGATTTTAAATTAGATAATATTATAATCTTGATATAATATTACATTCATCATAGGAAAGAGTTGATTAACATCATAATCATTACAATGAAGAGTTTGAGGAAACTTGATGTATCATGCCTTCTTGTGAACATCAAAAAGTGAAACAAATTCGAAGTATCCATGGTGCATTGGAGAGAAGAAGTTTCAATTTACCTTATTAGAATAAAACACGCCCTGTATTCACCAATGTGAGATCAAACCTACTTTGACAAGTAGGTATGAAAAATATAACCTATTCAATAATGTGAACAATTACATCGAGCAACCATGGGTTACCGTACCACAAGTAACCGCTCAAGGTTGAAATAAGTAGCCCAAAAATATATCCATATTTATATTTCCAAACGTGACAATGGAACCATTTCTATCGTCCAAAAACAAAGAGTGTTGTCATGATAAATCAATGATACAAAGCCAAGAATAAAATTCCATTACTTGTGATCAAAAGAAGCATTCACAATCACTAAAAATCAATTATTGTTTATTCACATTAGAAGCATTACATCAAAATTGTTTAACACTAATACAAGTTTCATAAACTAATCATTCATGCGATGCTCATGAAAACATGCACATAAATAGATTCAAAGATGACAGAAGGATAAAGAACTTGAATTTCAAAGAAGTTATGAAATATTACATGTTTCAAACAATAACTATTATCAATTTGTTTAAAAGGATGACTATTGACTATCTCGGAAGGTATATGTACAAACCCTCCCTCGAACTGAAAGAGTCACCAAATTCCTACAAAATTTAAACCCTATAATCCTTTTCCATTCATGGATTCCAACTTCAAATTACAAGCTCTACGAGCGTTAAATAAAACGAGCTAGACACAAAAAAAACCACAGAACTAATCATGAGCCAAAGCATTTGCATGGTCCTCAACAATGAAATATTTCTTAATTGGATTAGCGAGACTCCACACAAAGCCATAAGGATCCTTCACCTTTCTGTATCCCTAACCCTAGGGTCACTAAAAAAATCTCCAGTAACAGTTGCTCTGACATCCACCATTCTCTTGAAGGCCACATCAACGTCATCTGTCTCCAAATAGATGATCACTAACGTACCCTTCAAAGCCACTAGGGATTTCACCCTGCCATACATAGAACACTTGCATATTAGTACAAAAAACCTGCCCTCACAAAGAAAAATAGATCAGTGATGTATCCTTCAAAGCCATTGAGGATTTCACCCTGCCATACATACAACACTTGAATATTAGTACATAAACCCTACCCCTCAAATAGGAAAAGAGCTTTACCACAAGTTATACGACTGAAAACTAAAGCGATCATCGACACTCCATGTAAGATGCTTTTTACAACAACCACTATGAGAAAGGAAGGAAACCACCGGTGGATGGATGAGAAATAATACACCACATTTTCACACTCTTTATCACACCACATTTTCTCCTTAAATTTTGATTTGATGTTTTTTTTAATAGTATCTTTATATTAATGGGTCATATATTAATGACCTACACTATGCAGTTAATCCCTAAAATAATATCTATTTTATTTATTCTGTAAAATGGTGTTTTTGTTAAGAACCTGAATAGATCTACAAATATAATCACCACAATTACTGAATAAACAATAGATCCACAAAGCAAGATAGAAGAAATCACATAATATTATTACCAAATCCTTGAGGTAGGGCAACACCATACAATGGATCCTGTTATGGAAGGGATCCTCTCCTGTTCACTTGCCTCTTCGAGGGGGCATCCTCCTATTGAGTTTCAGCTCCAAATACAATACTTCTCTTCATGTCTCATTACATTGCCTGAACCCCTTTATATAGTGCTACCATCACCTAAGAACATTCTAGAGGAGGAATCTTCTAGAAGTAGAACCTTATAAAAAGTCCTCTTACATTTATTATATCTAATTACTCATTTATTATATCTAACTACCATAGTGGGTGTTATTTAATAATATAGTGGACCTAGTCCACCTTACATTGAATGGTCTCCACTATCATCACTATGGGCCCTCTGGGCCCCTCCACTACCTCTCTAGCTACCTTACATTCCATTCCCCTTATGAAAGCGTTGTCCTCAATGCTTGATGTACAACCATATACCAGGGTCCCATGGATAATTGTGGACCATAATGCTGAAGAAGACTGAAGAACCAAAGTCCCATGTAGAAAGGAAAGCCATTATGATGAAGTAGTCCAACTGCCATTGTAAACTAGGGTCACATGTCCAAGTGCTCATGTGAACCCCACACGGAAGATATCGACACCCAATAACCAACTGAAAATGATGCTCCCAATATTGACACCTATCATGTGGATCCAAATAAGAATATTCATCCACATAGTGGGAGAGGATCAAAGATGAATCTGGAAGAAACAATACCATTGTAAAAT
>SNQJ01S0030594.1:37448-64284 GCA_010110895.2 Picea sitchensis | reverse complement strand
AAACTAAGGATTGGAGGAAACATAATAAAGGAAAGTTGGGAACTTATGGTAAAAAGCGAGGTCAACATAGTAAGGAATCTGCAATTAAGAACCTTCTAATTTGAGCTAATTTAGTAACTTCATTTTTAGGGAAATTATTTAAAACACGTAAGGGGATCTAGGAACACCTAGGAGAAAATTTAGGAGCAACTCTAGGTGGGTGAGGGAAATGAGTAAATTGATAATTTAAAGAAAATAATTATTGGAGGAAAGAGGGGGATGGACGACACTTGTGCGAAGGAGAATATTTAGAATATTTTTATTAAAACTTAATTAAAGTGTGATTTAGGGAAAGTTGGAGGTTGGAAAAACTCTATAAAATAAAGGGAAGATGAGTAAGAAGGGGATCAGTTGTTAGCGTAACGTTACGCTGCTGGATTTGTGACTTGACTGATTACTTGTGGAGAGTTGGGATTTTCCAGCTCGGATAGGAGTGGTAGCCCGGCCTTGCGAGGCGAGATGGGAAGCTAGACATACCATCTGGATAGTGTGTGGCCCCTTTGCAGCTCGGGGGGGCTAAGGGGGAAGCATAGTACCCCTAGCGTTGGATGGGAGGTACCGGTGAGGTCTCGACGGTCGGCGGGCAGGAGAGGCACGGAGCGCGCGAACGTCATTCAAGGCAAGAAAAAAGGCAAAGGTATGCTCGTCTATTGGTAGAGTAGAATGCATATGTAGTTACTTCAACAGTTATAATTGTATTGTTGTAAAAATAAAATAAAAATAAAATAAAAACGTAAGGTTGTAATTCGGTAATCGGTGGAAAATAATCTCTACTTCATCTATTGTATCTATATAGTTAAATATCTATGTTGTTGTCCTCGGCTGAATGATTACCTCGTGCCTTATCGCAAATTGAGTACCTCTGCATTCCTTGATATTTCACTTTACATTCTTGAATGTTCACCTCGTTATACGTGATGATCCCCTCTATATTTTATATGGGTTAAACTCCAAAAGGTTTGTGTTTTATGATATTGTATTGCTACTTACTTTCCTGTGTTGAATCATTCCCCTACATTCTGTTCGTTCCAGTATATGTATGAAGAATCTTGTCTCTTTTACAGTGATATAACACTCATTGTGGGATGGCCCAATCTGTATTTAATGACTGTGAATTTCTTTGTGATACCCACATTTTTCCAACGAAGTACACTTGTGTGCAGTTTTCCTTGCATCCTTGATGATCTAGTATGTGTTGTATTGTTCCTCCCTACCTTGTCCACGATTGACTTCGAACCTACATTTAACTTAAGACAAAAAATTTCATGCTCTGCATCTCCTTTAATCTTCGCTGGCTGATTTATCTGGCGAGTTACCCCTGTTTACTTCTCTCCCCAACCAAACTTTACTTCTCTGACTTTGTTTTTCTTGCTGTCAACGATTATTATTTTAAATGAAAATTTTTGGTTTTACATTGCAATGGAAAATGCTTCTCTGGTATGGCAGCGGTTATATTTTTAAAAGAACACTTCAGGTTTTATATCTCCACGGCTTGTTCATACATTATATTTCAATTTGTGAATCTAGATTCCACATTCAATGGCGAATTGCATTTTTCATGGCAAATGGTGAATGCTTCGCTGGAATGGCAACGAATTTTATTTAAAATGATGATGGTAGGTGTCATCATCAAGGGCGAATTCATAATTTAATTGCAAGTGGCGAAGCATTCTCGGGCATGTCGACAGTTATACATATTCTGTCTATCAACAGTGATTCACTAAACTATAGATGGCGCAACCGTTACCTAAATTGTTCCCCAGAAAACTCTTCTTGGCATTACGTTTGTAATTAATTACTGTGAATTCGTTGCTGTAATTTTAGCTAGGTAATTTGTTATTGAAATTTTTGACTTGGGCATTCCGTTTTGCTCGCTCTTGGGTAACGACAGTAAACCAGATGCCCTATTCCCTGGCATGCCTCTACCTTCCCTTCGGCAAGGTTTTACTTTACTCCAAGACAAAAATACATATATATATTGTTCAAGAAAAATAGTACAGTCCCGCCCTTGAGTTAGTTTCAACCCACATCCGAGATAGATTGACCACTCAGCCTATCGATAATTGTTTTTGCATGTGTAGCAATTTCTACTTCCAATTTTGATCTATGGCCGCGATTACCTTAAAATTTCCTTGGGTGATAATCGTTTTTAAATAGCAGTAAACCAATGTCTATGGTAGAGATTCGAATGACAGTTGAGCCTTAAGAATTAATAGGTTTCCTCTAATCTCACGGGTTATCCCTTAATTGATTGATTGAAAGCATGCAGGTTTGACCATGATTTCACCTTCATGTGGAGGCTGCATTCTGTTTGGTCTATGTTGGTTGGGTACATTGTTCTGTTGTATTTACTTTTTAAAATGTCCTAATTGTTCTAATTTATCATTACAATTATAGCTCTATGGTTATTATAGTTAAGTTTTAATATTGAAACTGTTTATCTCTATATCGTTGCAAGCAATTAATACAAGGATGTGGAAGACCTTGTATGGAAAAAGGATTGGGTTAAACAAGGCTTGTTCTTATTCATATGTTATTATTAGTAAAACCAAGTATTTAATATTAAATAAGATTATGAAGGATTGTGTAGATAAAAGGGTTGGGTGAAATGAAGTATGTTCTTATTCTTATACTATTATTGGTAAAAACAAGATTATAAATATATCTCATAAATATAAATTATTATTAAGGATAGAAATTATTTTCTAGTAAGCAAATATTTTTTCATTTCAAAAAAAAAAAAAAAAGGAAAAATACTTTAAGATTGCATTAGTTACAAGGTTATTATAACATAAGATGTGAGGTTGTTAAGTTAATGTTATTATAACTTTATGGTATATGTAACGTATAGGATGTATTGAGATTGTTAATTAATTTCAGGGTCAGTACTATATTTGGAATTGTCCAAACCCACAGTTGTATGATATCAGACTCTTCGATCTGATAAAGCTAGTCGCTCTGTATATAAGTCTGTGTGTGTGATTATTTTCTGTGTAAAGAATCCAGTGTTGTATCAAGAGTCTCGAGCCCTTTAAAGGCAAGGTTTCCACTCTTGCAACACACCTCTAAGGTCGTATCAGTAGTCTCGGCTCTTTAAAGGCAGAGTTCGCACCACTGCGACCTCCTGACAGAGTTTACTAGTTTCTGCCTGAGAAGTCGGCCAGGAGCCTATCTGACCTTCTCTCTCTCCGGAGTAGAGAACTAAGATTAAATTCCCTTCTTTCCTATGCAGAAATAGTAAAATCTACTACTATGGATTCTTCCATCTGTGTTCATACTGTACATAACACAGTATGTCGTTTAATGCTTGCAGTTACTTGTTGTGTGCCTTATGTCTATGGTCATTTAATTCTTGCAGTTACTTGTTGTGTGCCTTATGTCTTCTTGTTGTGATCATCATGGTTGCATCTTGTTAGTTTCTGGGTGGCGACGTAGAGTCAAGTGTGTCTGTTTTCTTTTTACATGCACACACACACCTTAAACAAAAAAAAAATTGCACCTGTTATTAGAGTAGTTGTCGTAACGAGGAGGATGTCACACCAGTGCAATTAAATTCGTGAGGACTCCCTATATTGCATGCTCACTGGGTGAGTCTTTCACACAGAATTTTGATGGTCATTCTCTAAACCTGGTCTCCACAGGCATCCAACAAAAACTCCCTCTATTCTTGCACGCAACGTTCCTTGATTTCAAACACTCGGACGACGGACGACTCAGATTTGTTTGTGCCTAGAAAATGAAGTGTTGTTTAACATCATTGGAGAGGAGACAACAATAGATTTATGGAACAGATTGGAGAGTCTGTATATGACAAAGTCCTTGAAAAATTGAATCTTCTTGAAGAGGCAGTTGTACAACTTATAGATGAAGGAAGGTATAAAAATTGTTGATCATTTGAATGTTTTCAATACAATGATTTGTCAATTATCTAATATGGAATTAAAATACGAATATGAGGACAAGGTAGTTACACTACTGTGTTCATTACCTGAATCTTGGGATCATTTGGCAACATCTATTCGGTTTAGCACAATATACACCATTGTCTATGATACTGTTGTGGAAGCTTTGTCATATAGGGAGATGAGGAGAAGATCCAATAAAGAAACCTCAACAACAGAAGCAATGGTGTTTAGAGGTTGATATATAGAAAGAGGGAAAGATCATAAAGGTACATTCAGGTCTAAGTCAAAATACAGTAAGGGTAAGGGAAAAATTTGGTTCTGTGGAAAATCTGGGCATCTCAAGAAGGATCATTGGAAAAGACAACAAGCATCCAAAGAGGACTCCACAAAAGAATCAAATTCATCTACAGGTATGGTTGATGAGGTTTTATCTGTCTGAAGTATAAAGGTTGCAGAGCGGTGATGGTTGAGTCACCGTGAAGAAAAAAAATGTATTTACTTTGGAGTTGTAAGAATAATTGATTTCATGTAAATGGGCATACATTTGTAAAACTTGGATAGGCATGCGTACCCCTAGTTTATTGGGTCATAGTATAGACATAGATTTAGGTAGATTGAATATGTGGGGGGGCATGTATGTTGGGTTAACCTTGATTCAGTGAAAGAGTTAATTAGTTAAATCTAGTTTTTAGGTCAAAGCACGTGGTTTTTCATGTCCATGTTGTTTAGGTAGCTCGTGGTATTGTGTCCATGGCTTGCATGTAATGAAGCCTATAAAAGGCTTGGTGAACTCCATTGTAAATGGGCCGAGAGGAAAGCGATGAAGGATTACTTGGCCGACTTGGTCGGATTTAGTCAAGGGAATGTTCATGTTAAGGTGTAGCACCAAGACTCAAGTGTGAAGTCCCTCGAGGTGAGCGGCAAAGGTTCACTTGGGTTGGCTTGGTCGGATTTGGTCAAAGTTTTTCTACTGCAGAGTTCGAGGTGGGGCAGTGTGTCCAGGTTAGAAAGGTGGGTTTGTAGAAAGGCTGATGTGTTTAGAGATTTGTAGTGAAATGAACATTGGCAGGTCAATCAAGTGTTTAAGAATAAATGATGAAGGTAGCTTCATATCCATGGAGCTTGGAAATTATTGCAAGGAATCTAGGATCGAAAGCACATGTTCAATAATGCCAAGTTGCAACAATAGTTGTGGGAAGAAGCAGTTGTGCTATCTAGTAACTCGGTCACCATCGGTTGCAAAAGACTAGAAGATTCTTGAAGAGGTATGAACGGGTCATCTAGGGATCACTCAAATGTGAAACTATTTGGTTTTGATGCTTATGTTTTTATCAACATTCTAAGTAAGACTTAGATCAAACGGGTAGATCTTTGATATGGTGATGATGTTAAGGGATGCAGAATGTGGGCTCCTACTTCCCATAGAATCATCATGGATAGAGATGCAGTGTTTGATGAATCTCCTTTTATAAAATCAAACATAGTAAAAGATGAAAGGTTCAAAGCATGACAGATAATATAAGGGTATCTGGAAGGCATTGATTTCCATGAAATATTCTCACCAGTTGTTAAAAGCTTGCTTCTCTTCATGTTGTGTTAGCACTTGTTGTGTTACTTGATCTTGAGTTAGTATAGCTAGAAGTGTTACTTGATTTTACATGGATTTTTTGGGAAAAGGGGATGTATATGGAACAACCAAAAAGGTTAGTTTATAATCACAATAGAAGATTTGTTTGAAAAATCAGGAATCATTGTATGGCCTAAAGCATGTCAGGAAAATGGTATAAGATGTTTGATTCCTTCATGGTGAGCCAAATTTTACAAGAAGTGACTATAACCATTGTGCTTATGGTATATTTATTATCTTGACGTTAAATGTTATGCTTGTTGCAAGCACAAGCATGGTTGAGATCAATAAGTTGGCTCAATTGGTTAGGACGTTTGAAATGAAGGATCTAGGAGTAGAAAAATAAATCTTGGGCATGGAAATACACAGAGACAGGAAGGATGGTAAGCTTGGTTATCACAATAGAAGTATGTGGTGAAGATACTCAGGAAATTCGATATGAATAATGTGAAACTGGTAAAATCCATTTGGATTTCCATTGTAAGTTTTTCTTTGGGTTCATGTCCTAACTAATGAAGAAGAAAAGGGTTATATGTCTCGAGTATTGTATGCTAGTAGTAAGTTTGATGATTGTTATGGTAAATGGTCAATATTTCACATGCAGTTGGTGTTGTCAATAGACATATGGAAAAACCAGGTAAAGAGCATGGAAATGGGTGCTTCAGTATCTTAGAAGCACAACAACACAAGTATCACCTACAGTGATTGTAGTGATTTATTATGTGGTTATGATTCGAGAGATTTGGACAAGAAGAGACCTACCTTCGGTTATGTCTTCCAAGAATATCATGATCTATTTGGTAAGTTTGGACAGGTATAGGATGAGGTGTTTTGTGGTGGTCAAAGTGTTGTTCATTTGACTAACAGTCTAGCATATCAAAATTGGACAAGTGCATCAGTTTATAAGATAGGTTATTGATGGAGGAAAAATGGTCCATACTGGAGTGAATCATCCAGACATGTTCACGTAATAGTATTGTTAGAGAAGTTGCATAGATATGATGGTGTTTGGATTCTCTTGGCTTGCAAGAAAGGTTATGAATAAATTTGGTCATGATATATCAAGTGAATTGTTGTCAAGGTGGATATTGTTGAAAATGTATCAACTAATTTCCCATGCAGTAGCATGCACATCAACTAAATTTAGAATGTGCATGCATGCACACTACAGTGAACAATTTGTGTAATTGGTGGATTTTGTTGTAATTAATTTGTCTAATTGTTTGATATATGTTATATATATGAGAATACCTATAGAGGTGAGTTGAGAAAAAGTAGAAATGTGTGTGGGAAGATAGGAGAGGGTGGTAGTTTGCATGTGATTGGCTATTGTAATTCTTCCTTGAATAATAAGAATACCAATTATCATTGCCCCATGGTTTTTCTCGTATTGGGTTTCCACGTAAATCACTATGTCAATTGTGTGATTGTTTTTTTGTCTGGTTTGTTCTTGGTTTTATTTTCTTTTCCATTAAATTCTTGTTATGTTTATGCTTATGGTGCCTAACAGTCAACATTTCAAATTTGTGAAGTACATGGGCATAGTTCTGGTTTACGACTATTTTTTACTTCTAAGAGTTTCATCTGGATATATTGTTGTCTTTCATCACTACAGTGTCTACTAATTCCATAAGAAGAATGAGAGGAGACTACTACTGGAGTGAGATTCATTGCCGAAGAGGGACTCATCACATCAGATTCATCCAACATAATTTTTCATCTGAATGTTCACGGTCGTAACTGCTTCGATCTGGCTCTGCATATGTTGTTGAACCTTAGTCAACGATTCTATAAATGTGGAAGGACTGGTTTCATCGCTTCATCATAGGGTGTTTTTCCTTGATCAACAGGTCGAAAATAGTTTCCTTGCAATGCTCACGGGACATGGGTAGCTTTGGAAGATATGAAAGATTTGAATTTGAGCTGTGAAAGCGTGTTGAAGAAAAGAGAAACTATAGATAATTTTTTGAATTGGTTGTGTTATATTTTGTTTGTAAAATTACATGATGAATAACTAATTAACATAACAGAGTAACATAATTTAAGTTTAATAGAACAGAGTAACATAATTTAAGTTTAATAGAACAAAGTAACACAATTTAAGTTGGCGGTTTGTACATATTTCAGTTCCATAAGAACATATCACTGATTTGTTTATGTCTACAGTATGTTACAGTTTGTGGTTCTTGGAGGATGCAGTGACCCAAGAACAAAGACCACTAGTTATGTGTACAATTTGTGTATGTGAAAAAGGTCAAGTTGTATGATTGATTGTTAGATACTTTTAGTATCTAAACTGCTTTCCTAGATAACTGGCGGATACAGTGGAAGACCATGTACGTTGACAGATGGAAGTATGTCAATAGAATGATTCAATATCTATATTATTCTTCAGGGTATGTCAAGAATCGACGGTCCTACAAATACGTCATTGATGGTCATAATCAATTGTATATTAAATGGATCAAGTGGTAGCTCGAAGTTGATGGTTGAGAAAGAGTGTAGTCTATGAGATTTTAGAGTGGGTGGAAATTTTTATGAAGACGAGACCAAAGAGAGATCAAAGTTCAAAAATGTGTTTATTTTGATTTCAATATTGTTTTCAAATAATGTAAGCATTAAAGGTGTTGGAGATAATACCTCCATTATTGTTGTGAGTTGTTAGAGATTGGTTGAGATATTCTCTCAGCCTCTCCACTTAATTTAGGAATTACTTAGATAAAAATCTATATAATAGAGTTATTGTTTAGTGTAAGAGAGTGCAATACATAATAGAATAGTGTCTTGTGTGTGAAGAATGTCTCTCATCCTATTTTTCTAGTAAGCCTATAACTATATTGTCATAAATATAAGCCAAAACTCATATATATTTTTATAACTATAATCCCAAAAGGGGAGGCCCGCGGGCTTGACCTCGGGACCTCCCCCTATCCAAATGACTTATAATAGCCTCTACCAATTGTTAGGCCAATGGGATCCATTGGTCAATCCACCCAACATTTAATTTAAATGTTGTAGTTTACCCACAGATGGAGGAGGGCTCTCGATGATACGGCCGGGAACGATTTTTGAGACGCGGTACAAAGAATTAATTGTATGGTGTATGCATAGAAATCGAGACGATATTTCTCAAGGGCCTAGGAGTGCCAGAGTCAGATTAAGACATGCAGACAATCATTTTTGCTTAATTCATTGCCACAAATTCAATGGTGTTGTCTATTTTATGATATGAGCAAAGCTTATGCAACTTAATTTCATAATGAGGTATACTTATGTGTTTTTACAAATTCTTTTGTTGAGTTAATAAAAAGGCCTACCCATTTAAGAGCAGGAACCAGAGACATAGTCCACCAGGGATGAACTCCATTATCAAGTTTTGTGTTCAGATTTGATTCTTATGTCTCTTCATTATTGAGCTTTTCCTTTTTTATGGTGCACTTTAATTTATGCTCATTTAATACAATTCTTTATAAGTCACTTTGATGAAAAGCTCCTGGATCACGGTCAGGCTATTGACCCCTAAATGATGCCCATCAAATAATCAAGTGGCAAATAATTGGGTGAGTGAAAGAACTTGGTGGCCGAAAAAGTGGCAAGGGCATGATTAAGAACGTCCACTTGCAGGAATGCGTGTACATTCTTAGGAACACAAACACGTTCCTATACCTATAGGTTCGTATATGGCTAAACCTCCATGTATATTTCCATGTATGTTGAGTGGAAAACCCGTGTTCACGCTCTTAATATCATGCACGTTGTCTTATTGATTTGTTCCCATTGTGCACAAGTCACGCTTGCGCTTCTCTCATTGGGAAAACATAGTGGAGCTAGGGAAGAGGTGATGCAACCCCCACTACCTCAGCAGGGTCTGCCAACCTCCCGGTCACTGGATCTTATTACTCCTCGAGCTGAAGAAGCTCTTCAATTCCCTACTGGAATATTCACTACATATTCACAGGTCCTTTTATGAAAACTACACCCGTGCAAATAGGCACTAGGCGTAAGCTTCTTCCATGTGACCACAGGTTATGACCGCACACCTATCCAAAAGGCGCTTCGTGAATTCGCATGTCGCTAAGTTGGAAACTAATCCATCTCCTTATCCTCCCAAAGTAGAATCTTCAAACTCTTGATATCATATCAGCGGTCCATAGCCTCCCGCGATCCAACGGTACAGATCTCCCCTTCATGTATTGGGACTTTACGTTTCACGAAGTTGGAAGGTTTCTTGCCTCTCTTCTTCTGATTCCTGATTTCCCAATCGACGAATCCTTTTAGGCACTATCTCCTCTCCTTTATCCCTTTTGATTGTGGAAATGGGCTATATCCTAGGGCCCAACTATAGAGTTCTTCAGGACTTCATGTTTCACAAAGTCGAACGATTTATCACCTCTAATCTTTTGACTTTTTCGGTTTGTGAATCAGTAAAGTGTTGATATCTCACCACGTGTCCTTCCCAACACCAATGGCTAAGATTGACCCCACTCTCTCCCTTTCAAATATCCCAAAGTCTGAGTCCTCAAACTCCCAGATCTGCTGCCACCTGTCAACTCTGACGATGGATGGTTCCGATGACTTCGGAACTTGTCTTGTGCACTTTTCTTGGGATCAAATGGTTGTTGGCCCAGGCGCTCAGATATGACGGCTAAGATATGATGTCCTCCTATGCGTGCTCCTTCTGTCTAGACGTGGATTCCAACGCTCCATATCTTCTCTCGCAAATCGGAAGTTCATGTTTCAATATTTTGGAAAACAACTCTGTTTGTTCTCCAGACTTTCAATGGCTTTGTGCCAAATAACTTGGCATCATCCTTCTTGAGATTGATTTCCATGAGGTGAATTCAACCCTCGCTCCTCCTTTGAGATATTCCATGCCTCTCTCCTTCCTGATCTTACGCCTTCCTCCTAACTTGGAAGATTTCTCTGAGTTCAAAGGTCTCAGCCTTTCCTTCTCCTGCGAGGCTGTCTCTTGGATCTCGTCGGCACTTTTGAAAAATGTTACCCCTTTTGAGCTTGATCCTTTGAGGATTCCAATTTCCCATGCATTCCTTGCATTCTTGGGATTTCGTTAAACTCAGATTGAAGAATCTCCTGAAAATAAATTCTTCTCACCCTCCTGACGTTCCTTTGTTATGGTTCTTCAATGCTTGGTTGCTCCTCGACATTGTGTACTCCTTACACCCGGTCTAAGTTCCCTTTGTTCTCTCTAAACTCCTCTTAGTCAACCCGAGACTCAGTTGATGCACTCCTTGCATACGAGAGGCACACCTTGCCTATGAGTTTCAGAAGAGAAAAAATTGAAACTTATCCAGTTTCATCACGAACTCATATGATCAACTCTTGAACAATTACACAGGAATTAAATGAACTGAATCACATACACACAGAATATAACATTCATTCAATCACACATTCAAATGAACACAGTCTAAAGATTTGGAAAATTATGTTTGTTCTATTCATCCATGAAATAAATTACATAATGTTGCAGTTCTTCACTGCATCTTTATTCTACTCCATTATGTCTTCTATTGATTTCTATCTCTATTCTGTCTTCTCTCTTTTTTATTACAATACAATAACAAACTATCTAAGGACTGGCTCCATGAGCTCTCTCGTCCTGTCTGCAACCTATCCTATCAAATTCTTAGTGGTTACCTACTTTGTCCTATTACAATAACGATCAGTTATTTCCAAATAAGAGCCAACACTCTATATCTGCAACCCCTTACAGTCCTACACAATTTTACAAACACGGCATATTAAAAAATGTTGTTTCAATTATATCTCGACAACTCGATTTACTTATGAATTAAATGTTGATTTGAAACTCTGTCATGCTGAGATGGTGTATCTTTTCCTCCACACTTGCATCTTTGACTTTGAAGACAATGCTCATGCATCATACTCCTCTGGTTAAAATTTTCATGGGTTCATGTCCATGAGCTCCTGCACTGTTTTTACATGCTTCAAAATATCAGGTTCTCTGACCCAACTTGAATCTTCCACGGGATGATATTTCCACTTCACTAAGTACTCAGGATATGTCTTCCTCTTGGTCTTATTTCCATCTCTTTGTTCAATGATTTTCTCCATCTAAGGTTTTTCTTCTATGGGCAATTGTTCTTCCCACTGAACTTATTTTTGATCACTTGATTCTCCTGCCTCATCTCTCTTGTAAGGATACAGATCTGGAACATTGAATATCGGCGATATCCCAACATTGTTTGGCAACTCAATTTCATAAGCATTGGCTGCGAATTTCCTGAGAATTGTGCATTGTCCTATATTCTTCATCTTCAACTTGTTATGTGTTCCCCTTGGAAACCTCTCTTTTCTCAAATGATCTAAAAATTCATCTCCAACTTCGAATTTAACTTCTCTCCTCTTTTGATCAACTCTGTTCTTATATTTTTGGTTGTTGTCATGTAGCTTCTCTCTGACTCTGTCATGGAGTTTCTGCATTTATGTTTCAAAATCCTTTGCTCCATCACTTCTGAACCCATATTTATTCATATCTCTTAACTTTGTAATCCCTCTTGGTTGTATACCATACACAATTTCAAATGGAGTTCTTCATGTGCTCCTGTTCACTGAATTGTTGAATGCAAATTTTGCTTGTGCCAGAATCTAATCCCATTGACGACCTTGCTCAGTGACTAATATTCTCAACAATTTTCCCAGAATCATGTTTACTACTTCAGTTTGTCCATTTGTCTGAGGATGATATGCTGAACTAAAGGACAATTTTCTCCCTAGCCTCTTCCATAGATTCCTCCAAAAGTGTCCTACAAATTTGGTATCCCTATCTGAGACTATGCTCCTAGGCAATCCATGTAGCCTCACTACTTCTCTGGAAAACAAATTGGCTATATGTGTGGCATCGTTTGTCTTATGGAATGGTATGAAATGTGCCTTTTTTGAAAATCTATCCACCACAACAAATATGGATTCACTCCCTTTCTGAGTTCTAGGAAATCCCAATGCAAAATCCATATTGATTGCATCCCATGGCCTTTATGGAATTGGTAATGGATGATACAAACCAGTTTTCTACTGCCTTCCTTTTGCATACGGGCAAATTCTACATCTATTCACAAACTTTTTCATCTCCTCCCTCATGCTCGGCCAATAATACAAATTGCTCAGTTGTGAAAATGTCTTATCATGACCAAAATGTCCATCTAAAACTCCACTGTGTTTCTCCTTCAACAAATTATCTCTCATTGAGCATTTCGATATGCACAGTTGGCTTCCCTTGAACAATAATCCATCCTGGGTCAAATATTCAATCCATGGGCTTCTGTCTCCCAACAAAGGATTCTTACATGCTTCATAAGCTTCTTTAAAATCTGTATCTTCTCGATACATCTCCTTGAGGTGTTCAAACCCTAAGGTCTCCACTTGGAATTCCTGTAAAATTAAACTCCTCCAGCTCAAATCATGTGCAACTTTGTTAGCAGTTCCAACAATATGTTTAATAACAAAAGTAAAATTCTACATAAATTCTACCCATTTTGCATATCTCTGATTCAACTTTTCTTGCCCAGTAATAAATTGCAAAGCTTGATTATCATTGTACAAGACAAATTCCTTGGGAATTAAATAGTGCCTCCACTTCTTCAAAGCTTGAATCACTGCATAAAATTGTTTTTCATATGTAGAATACTTCTTCTTGGTGTCATTCAGTTTCTCACTGAAATAAGCAACTGGCCTATTATACTAACTCAAGACTACTCCAATAGCTAATCCACTTGCATCACATCTCACTTGAAATGTTTTTCCAAAATATGGAAAGACTAGAATTGGTTGTTCTGTGATATTCTCCTTTAATACTTTGAAACTTTTTTCAGATTCCTCTATCCAACTAAAGGACGCGTGTTTCTTCTTCACAGTGTCCAGCATGGGTGCACATATAGCACTGAAATGCCTGATAAAATTTCTATAAAAACTTGTTAACCCATGAAAGCTTCTTACCTCAAATATGTTGCTTGGTGATGGTCATTCTGTGATTGCTCTCACCTTTTCTAGATCCGTCTTCAATTCATTGGACGAGATCACAAAACCCAAGTATATGAGTTATTTCTTCATAAAAGAGATTTTCTTCAGATTTATTAGCAATTTTTCTTGCTGCAAATTTTCCATCGTTGATGTCAGATGTCTTAAGTGTTCTCCCTCTGTCTTACTGAAGATTAGTATGTCATATAGATATACTATGAAAAATTTTCCTATGAAGTCCTTCAATAATTCATTCATTAATCTCATAAATGTGCTTGGTGCATTTGTCAACCCAAATGGCATGACTAGCCATTCAAACAAACCTTGATTTGTCTTGAATGTTGTTTTCCATTCATCTCCCTCTCTCATCCTTATTTGATGATATCCACTCTTCAGGTCTACCTTGGAAAAGTAGTTTGCTCCACTCAAACAATCCATCAAATCATTCATCCTTGGTAAAGGAAATCAATACCTAATAGTGATCTTGTTGATGGCTCTAGAATATGTACACATTCTCTGATCAGAATCTGGACCAGGGGTCAAAATTTTGCTCAAACATCAAAGTTCTCAGAATTGCCTCAAATCGAACGAGTGCATAGGCCTCGTCGTCACGAACTCAACACAACTCGTTTGGATTCAAACGGATGTTGAATGAGTGATATATCGCGTTCTATTTGAATAATCAAATAGGCAAAAAAAGTTGTGCAGACTATACAGTCTGTACGGATGCTGACGTGGAAGAGGTTGTACGATGACATGGCATGTCCATACACTGAGGTGGTAGTTGATGATGTGGAAATTGTTGATTGGAAGATTTTGGACGAATGATGTTTCGACACGTGGCATCTTTTTTTCAAATGGTTTGGTGCCATGTGGCCCAGGCATGGGTTGCCACGTGGCACCATGGCATTGGTTGTTTGTTCAAAATTTATATGGAGTCCGTGGGGATTGAACCTCGGACCTCCCCCACTGTGAATCTTTGACAAAGTCTTCCCTGCCAACATGCCATACTTTGTTACTTGTAATATGTATGGTTTTAAATTTATTTAAATTTGAATTGTTTTGAAATGGGGGTGCGGTCTGGGCTGGGGCTTAGCCCCAGCCCCCGGTCACACACATGTTTACCATATGACCCTTTGTCACATGGAGAATGTGCATGGATTTAGTTTTTCAAATAGTTTCCCACCAACGCGCTTGGACACGTGTCGATCCCTCAAGGCATGCAAACGTAGCCTCTTTTTTGCGCGTTAAGACGAGGTCACATGGTGCCTCATATGCCCACGGTCTTGGTGGTTGGGGGATTTAGTTCTATTAACCATCCTATAGTTCACACGGTTATTTGGTTGTGCACCGGTGCTAGGTTTTAGCATGATATTGAGCACGTGTGCTAGGTTGGGCACACAGAGGTGCGTTTTGTCGAACCAAAGACAACAAGCTTGAAGGAGGAAAATGACAGGAGGCCTAACTTCTTCATTTTTTAGCCAAATGAGGTGTCGAAAAAGCCCAGCTAGGGTTTTTTGGATGTTCTGAATCCATTGGCATTGTTTTCAAAGGAATTTGAAGACTTATTTTGCAATTTTTACACCATTGAAGTTTCAGGAAGCTCCAGGGAGCTTGAAGCCCTCATTGATTGAGGCCATGCTTAGATGAGCCCATGTCTATTTTCTGTGACTGAATAGTCATTTTTGGCTAATTGTTATGCTCTGAACACGGTGGGATAGGTTTCATATCCATTTGAGGACTTTTATAGTTGTTTTTTCCACAAGAAATCTCGGGGAAGCTCAAGGCCACATGTAGAAGAGATCATGCTCGGATGAGCCATGATCCGTTTTCAGAGTTTTATTAGTCATTTTTGAGGTTTTTATGTATTCTAAACCCAATGGTACAGTCAGTATTTCCATTGGATTTGAGTAGAATCTTTTAAAAGAATGTTTGACAAATTAATCCCAAAGAGCCAAGTCCATTGATGGAGGCTCAAGGAGATGTAGCCCAGAGAGGGGTGAACTCCTTTATCATCTTGTTATTGTTGTGAGTTTGATGATTTATTTGCTGCAAGTTATGTTTGCTGTGTATTTATTTAAAACACATATTTAACCATTCAAAGGAAAATTTCCTCACACATGAACATTTAAAAGAAGATGCATAAACTTGGCACATAATCTATCTTGCATATTTTAACACATTGAGCAAGGTCCTAAAAAGTTTATTTTAATGAAGTAGAGGGTTCTTGCATAGAATAAAAAGTCAGCCCTCTATTTTCAGATCAGGTGGTATCAGAGCATAGTTTTTCTCATGTGATTGCCATTGATATCTAGAGTTTTAGTTGTTGGTATTTGTGCAAGTTTTGTGTTGAAGTTGGATATCTTGCAAGGATGGAGGAATCTTCAAACATTGATAGTTCTCATACATCTTCATTATCCAAGTTCTTTGATAAAGAGATATTGAAGGAGTTTGTAACCATGAGAGATATGGTACAAGAGTTGTGGAAAGATAGAGAAGAGAGCATTTACCTTCAAGAGCAGTTGATGGCCATAAAGGAGGAGAAAGACCAGCTTCTTGAAAATTTGCATGAGATGGAGACTCAACTCCATGAGGCAAAGGAAACCCTTACCAAGTACATGCATGAACATGAGGTATGTAATGTTAGTTTATCTTCAAATTACTCTCAAGATGAATGCTTTGGTGTTTTTGAAAATCACACAAGAGGAATAGGGTCCAAGTTATTGTTAAAAATGGGCTATCAAGGTAGAGGGTTAGGCAAGCATGCAGAAGGCATTGTTGAGCCTATTGTTGTTGAATAGAGGCCCAAGTATTGTGGTCTTGGATATGAGAAAAAAGATGGAGAAAATTCCAAAGTTGAGGAGACAAGGGAAAAAGTTCCAAGAACAAATTTTGTTTCAAGTTCAATCCCTCAAGCATGCAAAGCTTGTGTTCAAGATGAATGCAAATGTGTGAAACAAGAGAGTTATGACAGCCATGCGGACAAGAACATTGTTGTTGGTCTTCAAAGGATAGCTTATAACTCTTCAAATTCACCTCCTCAAAGAGGCGATAAAGGTGAATGTTCAAGGTATAATTATGCCTATCATTCAGTTGCTTTTGATTATGCTAAGCATGATAAATTTGCATGTAAAAATGGAAGAAAAATTCCATGTACATATTGTGGTTTATATAACCATCATGTTTCAAAATGTTGGAAAAGAATGACCACTTTCAAGAAACTTTACAAGCAAAGGCAACTTGAAAAGAGAATGCAAAATATTTGCACTCGTTGTCAGAAGAGGGGTCATCTCATTGACCAATGTTGGACATTGCATCCAACCACTCATCCATAGCACAAGAAGCAGATGGATAAAGAGATTAGCAAGAATGGAAGAGGAGATTACATCATCGATGTGAGTCAAGATGATTCACAAGAAGATGATTTTCAGAAAAAACATTCACCATTGAGTTGGCTTGGTAAGAAATGGTTAGATTTCTTGAGCAAGTAAGGCTTGCATTTTTCTGTTGTAGATGCACATTTCAGCCTTATGTATTCATTTCTGTTGAAAGCATGACAAGTTGCAGCAGTTTATCACAACTTGTATGATGCAAGTTGCATGTGAATGCAATTCGTTTGAAGTCATTCTTGTTTGTTGCACAACTTCACTGGGAGGATGTAAAAGAGGGGTATGATACTCACTTGTTACAGTCATATATCTTTTTCATATTCATCTCTTATGTACCGACATGTTGTGGGGTTTATGTACTTATGTTTGTACTGGAAGGAGAGTTGAAGAGTCATGCACATGTATGTGTTTTTGTGGGTGCGTAAACAATGAACTTGGTGATAGTTCATCATGAATGACTCATGATTGTAACATGGTTGTGTATCATGAATGTCAACTTGTCATTTTGGGAAGGTTGATATGTTTCAAATGAGTCTCGACTTGTGTCGATTTTGTCTTGACGACTATGTGTGTCGATCATGTTTTTCGACTTATGTTTAGTCGATGGTGTTTGTTGGCTTGTAAGTTTATTTTGAGTACAACAAGATGCAGGAAAACACCATGTGTTTTGATGAAGTACAAGATGTGACCATTTTCTTGAAGAGAAAAAAGACTTTGTTGGCATCATTTTCAGTCTTGTATAAATTTGTTTTCAAGATTGATGGTTTTTTTGGTTTGTGACAAGATGTCGTAGGGAAGTTTTTGCAGCCATTGTAGAGCGGATTGTTTTGACGTCAAAGAGTTCACAAGAGGGACTTCATTCTTAGTGGGAAGGTTGGCAGTCTTCCAAGCACAAAGAGAATAGTGGGTCAACAGCCAGAGAACAGTGGTTGAGGGACATAGCCAGTTGCAGTGCAAGGCATGTCAAGGTATCCAGGTGATTGTCAAAAAGACTTTTCAAGTAGAATCAATTGATAGAACTTGAGAAGCAAAAGAGTATTAAAACTCAAGAAGATAACCATAAGATTTTGTGGGTCCAAAATCCTTTTAGTGGGAAGGCATGATCAGAATCTGAACCAGGGATCAAAATTTTGCTCAAAAATCAAAGTTTTCAGAATTGCCTCAAATCGAACGGGTGCGTAGGCCTCATTGTCACGAACCCAACACAACTTATTTGGGTTCAAACAAACATCGGATGAGTGATATATCACGTTCTGTTCGAATAGTCAAACAGGCAAAACAAATTGTGCTGACTGTACAGTCCGTACAGTCCGTATGGATGCTGACATGGTAGAGGTCGTACGATGATGTGGCATGTTCATACGCTGAGGTGGTAGTTGATGATGTGGAAATCGTTGATTGGCAGATTTTGGATGAGTGATGTTTCGACACGTGGCATCTTTTTGTCAAATGATTTGGTGCCACGTGGCCGAGGCATGGGCTGCCACGTGGCACCATGGCATTGGTTGTTTGTTCAAAATTTATATGGAGTCTATGGGAATCGAACCCCGGACCTCCCCCACCATGAAGCTTTGACAAAGTCCACCCTACCAATGCGCCATACTTTGTTACTTGTAATATGTATGGTTTTAAATTTATTTAAATTTGAATTGTTTTGAAATGGGGGCGCAGTCTGGGCCAGGGCTTAGCCCCAGACCCCGGTCGCACACATGTTTACCATATGACCCTTTGTCACACGGAGAATGCACGCGGATTTGGTTTTTCAAACAGTTTCGCACCAACGCACCTGGACACGCGTCGATCCCTCAAGGCATGCAAACGTAGCCCCTTTTTGCGCGTTAAGACGAGGTCACATGGTGTCTCATATGCCCATGGTCTTGGCGGTTGGGGGATTTAGTTTCGTTAACCCTCCTACAATTCACATGGTTATTCGATTGTGTGCCGGTGCTAGGTTTTAGCACGAGATTGAGTGCATGTGCTAGGTTGGGCACACAGAGGTGCATTTTGGAGAACTAGAGACAACAAGCTTGAAGGAGGAAAATGGCAGGAGGCCTAACTTCTTCATTTTTTGGCCAAATGAGGTGCCGAAAAAGCCCATCTAGGGGTTTTTGGACATTCTGAATCCATTGACACTATTTTCAAAGGCATTTGAAGACTTATTTTGCAGGTTTTAGACCATTGAATTTTCAAGAAGCTCGAGGGAGCTTGAAGCCCTCATTGATTGAGGCCATGCTCAGATGAACCCAAGTCTATTTTATGTGACTGAATAGTCATTTTTGGATAATTGTTATGACTTGAACACATTGGGATAGGTTTCAGATCCATTTGAGGACATTTACAGGTGTTTTTGCCACAATAAATCTCAAGGAAGCTCAAGGCCACATGTAGAAGAGGTCATGCTCGGATGAGCCATGATCCGTTTTCAGAGTTTAATTAGTCATTTTTTGTGTTTTTATGTATTCTGAACCCAATGGTACAATCATTATTTCCATTAATGGAGGATCAAGGAGATGTATCCCAGAGAGGGGTGAACTCCTTTATCATCTTGTTATTGTTGTGAGTTTGATGGTTTATTTGCTGCAAGTTATGTTTGCTGTGTATTTATTTAAAACACATATTTAACCATTCAAAGGAAAATTTCCTCACACATGAACATTTAAAAGAAGATGCATAAACTTGGCACATAATCTATCTTGCATATTTTAACACATTGAGCAAGGTCGTGAAAAGTTTATTTTAATGAAGTAGAGGGGTGCTTGCATAGCATAACTAAGTCAACCATCTATTTTCATATCATTCTCCATCCTCCATCCTTCCCATCTATTTTCATATCATTCTCCATCCTCCATCCTTCTTTGGACTTAACACAGTTGGTATTGCGCATGGGCTTAGGTTTTCTCTAAATAACCATTTATCCAAAAACTCTTGGACTTGATCTTTGACTTCCTCATTCTCTCTAGGTGTCAACCTATAAGATGCTTTGTTTGGTAAACTAGCTCCTGGAATAAGGTCAATATGATGGCTTATAATCCTAATGGGTGGCAATGAGTGTGGTAACTCATCCACTACTATGTCAGTAAAGTTTTCTAATAGTTCCTGGATTTCTTAAGGAAAATCTTCTACATAAGTATTTGTAAGGATAAATCTAGGCTTCCTCACTACATCAAACTGAATTTTTTTCTCCTTCTTGAATTCATTCAAGAGTTCCTTCCCACTCATGAGAAGTATACTTGAACTGACTTCCCTCTTTTTCTCTTTGTCTTCTTTTGACAACAACATATGTGTCCTACCATTATTTTCTAGGGTATAACTATTCTTTCTTCCATCATGAATAACTTTGCTATCAAACTACCATGGTCTCCCCAATAAAATATGACAAACATCCATAAGAATTACATCACATAATATTTCATCCCTATAACCTCCTATTTTAAATTCAACTTGGCATTGTTGACTTACCATCATTTGATGTCCTTTCTGCAACCATGATACCTTGTATGGGTTTGGATGTGCATCTGTCTTCATCTCCAGTTTCTCCACCATCTCTGTGGATATTAGATTGTCAGTGCTCCCACTATCTATGATCACCTTGCAAACTGTGTCTTTCATATTGCAAGTAGTTTTGAACAGACTTGTTCGTTGAACTAGTTCTTCTACCTCCTCCTCTAGTTTAAGAACAATGTTCCTCATCATGAGGTTCTTTCCTCCTTCTATTGATTCTTGTTCCACGCGATTCTACACTTAAAAAATGTGTGCTTTGCCTCATCCTTATTTCTTTCTCTCAGGACATTCCCAAGATTTATGCCTTTGTTTTCCACAAGCATAAAATCTAACTTCACCTCCTATGGCTCTTCCTATTCCTCTGGAAAAAGATCTTCTTCCTCTATGTTGTCCTTATTTAGAACTTCCACCTTTTTCAGGGTGACTATGTTGTTTTCCAGCTTCATGCTTTGGTTTCTGGAAATTCTCTCTGTTAGTTCCCTTACCTCTTCTTGAATTTACTCCTCTATTTCGTTCGATTTGTTTCCTGACCAATTTCTCTTCATCTTTCAACGCTGCTTGATAAGCATCCTCGAATTTACTAACATACATCTTGCTGATATCCTCTTGTATTTCATATCTCATCCCAATGATATACTTGTTTTTTTTTTCATCTTCATTCTCTTTCTGTCCAACCCTGATGTTCAGTCGGTAAAATTCTTCAGTGTACTCCTTCACTGATAAGATTTTTTGTCTCAGGTTTTTTAATCTTCTGAACAAATTGATTTGATAGTCCTTCGGGATAAATTTGTCTTTTAGCTTGGCTACCATCCTATCCCATGTTTTAATTTTATGCTTACCATTGCTCCTGCATTCGGCTTGCATTTCATCCCACCATAGTGTTTCATGACCTTTCAGTCTTGTCACTACATGCTTCACCATCTTGTCTTCTTCAACATCTTCGTAATCGAAGTAATTGTCCATAGCACATACCCAATCCAACAATTCTTCAACTTCTAAATTGCCTTCATACGTTGGTACCTCTATATTTTCTCTGGCTCCTATTCTTGAAACAAATTTCAATAAGTGATCTTGTGCAACATCCTCTGCTACATTTTATTCGACCTTCAAGTGCTTCGGGACTTCTCGTTTCATGAAGTCGAAAGATTGCTCACCTATGATATTTTGACTTTTACGGTTTGTGAGTCAACGAAATGTTGATCTATCGCCACATGTCCTTCCCAACACCAACGGCTAGGATCGACCCCACTCTCTCCCTTTCAAATCTCCCGAAGTCTGAGTCCTCGAACTCCCAGATTTGTTGCCACCTGTCAACTCTAACGATGGATGGTTCTGATGACTTTGGAACTTGTCTCATGCACTTTTCAACGGCTTATGTCCCAGGAACTCAGATCTGACGACTAAGATCTGATCTCCTCCTACGCATTCTCCTTCTATCTGGACGTGAATTCCAACGGTCCAGATCTTCTCTCATGAATCGAAAGTTCACATTTTGCGATTTTGGAAAACAACTCTGTCTATTCTCCAAAATTTCAATGGCTCTTTGCCAAATAACTTGGTGTTGTCCCTCCTAATATTTATTTCCATGAGGTTACTTCAACCCTCGCTCCTCCTTTGAGTTCTTCCAGGACTTTATCCTTCCCAATCTTATGCCTTCTTCTCGACTTGGAAGATTTCTTAGAGTTCAAAGTTCTCAGCCTTTGCTTCTCCTGTGAGTCTGTCTCTTGGATCTCGTCGACACTTTTGAAAAATGTTACCCCTTCTAAGATTGATCCTTTGAGGATTCTGATTTCCCACACACTTGCATTCTGGGGATTTCGTTAAACTCAGATCGAAGAATCTTTTGAAAATAAATTATTCTCTCCCTCCTAGCATTCCTCTGTTCTAGTTCTTTGACGCTTGGTCGCTCATCAACACTATGCACTCCTTGCACCCAGTCTAAGTTCCCTTTGTTATCTGTTTACTCCTCTGAGTCAACCCGAGACTCAGTCGATGCACTCCTTGTGTATGATATGCACACCTTACATACGAGTTTTAGAAGAGAAACAATTGAAACTGATCCAGTTTCGTCACGAAATCATATAATCAACTCTTGAACAATCACACATGAACGAAATGAACTGAATCACATACACATAGAATATAGAATTCATTCAATCACACATTCAAATGAACACAGTCCGAAGATTTGTACAATTTTGTCTGTTCTATTCTTCCATGAAATAAATTACATAATGTTGTAGTTCTTCACTGCGTCTTTCTTCTACTCTATTATGTCTTCTATTGATTTCTATCTCTATTATGTCTTCTCTCTTTTTTATTACATTACAACAATAAACTATCTAAGGACTGGCTCCACGAGCTCTCTCGTCCTGTCTGCAACCTATCCTATCAAACTCTTAGCGGTTACCTACTTTGTCCTATTACAATAACTATCAGTTATTTCCAAATAAGAGTCAACACTCTATATCTGCAACCCCTTACAGTCCTACATGATTTTACAAACATGGTATATTAAAAAAAATTGTTTCAAAAATATCTCAACAACTCAATTTACTTCTGAATTAAATATTGATTTGAAACTCTGTCATGTTTCGATGTCGTATCTTTGCCTCCACGCTTGCATCTTTGAATTTGAAGGCGATGCTCCTGCATCAAGAGGAAGAAAGGGAGGAAGGGGCCACCGTGTCTAGGTATGTTACGTTTTTCTTAATTTTAATCCAATTTAGTCATTCCAATTTAGTATTTTTCTCCCAATAATCTAAATAAAAAAAAATAAAAAATAAAATAAAAATTGTATTTTAAATAAAAAGGGAACCTAATTTACATGCCATGGCTTTTAAATTGTAGCATATATAATACAATGGAACCCCAAGACAATTTAAACTACTCAAAAGAAAACCAAGAAGATCAAAACCCCAACCCACCACCACCACACAATGTAAACACTGAAATTGATGAGGGTTTGGTTATATTACGAACCCTTGAGGAACAATTAATGGAGACTAGAGAGCCTACCAGAGTTTCCTTGGCCACTTCTTTGGACATTATTGTGCAGTCCATTGAAAGTGACCAAGGGAAATTTACCTCTATTTCTGATTATAGGGCACGACTGTATGAGTACTATAGAACTGGTTTGGATAGAAACCAATTCAAAGAACTGGGCATTTCAAAACAACAAATATTGTCTATTTTTAGGGATCCTATAAATGGACAAGAAATACCATTGACTAGGAAACACATCTCCATTGAATGGTGCATCCATCCCCAAATTAGTCAAAAATTGATGGATAGGTGGTACATGGTTTTCGATAAACCTCCCTACAATAACAGGGAGATGCCCTTATATTTTCTGAGAAAATTATGGGTTGAGTTTATTATGGGTAAGCATGTCAACTATTTTAACATTGGTGACTTCCATGGGCTGGGTCGAGGGTCTGCACATGAACGAGAGCATTACAAGCATGACCCTGAGTTAGGTCCCCATCACCCCAAGCGAAGGCCCGACCCCCCTACCCAACATCCTCTTGTTGCATAGAAATTGCAACAAGTATAGTTAGCCATCTCCTCATTGACTCATATCTTAGTGCAACACAATAGCTTTTTTGCACTATCTCGGCATGAGGTGCTTTCCAGTGACATTGATAGAGGAGTTGGAGCATTAGAATGCACAAGAGAGTGCAATGAGGAGAGGGCACATGGACATAGCAACCATCCATGTGAACCTCACAAATTCTTGAGTTGTGGGAAGACATGCTATGGGCCTATCGATCCCAGTGGACAACATAGCTTCATGGAGGAGGTTAGTATCTTAACCCTCTCTATGTTCTTCATCGTTATATATTTATTTTGTATTTTGTATATTTATATAGATATTTGATTGTATGTTTTTTTGTAGTTGTTGTGTCCCAGAAGCAGGCCCTCACTATTAAATTTGAACATTTTTGCGACGAAGTAGAGATGAAGTTTCGTTGGCATAGGGTCATTTTTGTGACCAAGATGTTTTTTTTTTTCGTCAGAATCCATTCGTCGGTCTAGCAGCCACACATGGATCTTCGCCGGTCTAGCGATTGGGAAAAGAAGCCTATTCACAATAGGTAAAAGTTCAACTACCGACAAATATTATTCGGTCGAACGAATAATATTAGTCGCAAGAGTGACCAAGAAAACCTTGGAAAACTTAGTCAATAAACCACTCTGAGTCGGTAGAATGACGAATATTAGTCGCTAGAGCGACCAAACCTGAAGGTAAAAAGGTCAAATGAAGGAGGATCAGTTAGTCACTAGAGCGACCAAGTGACCTAGTTTATGACCAAATGGCTATACAAGTGACTAACAAGTTAGTCACCAGAGCGACCAATGTTGATGTTTGCGACCAAATGGAAATGAAAGAGGCGAACATGTTAGTCACTAGAGTGACCAATGTTGGGGTTTTAAAAAAAGAAAAATTATGCCATTCACACAGGTTCACACAAAAATAGAGCAGAGAAGCAAGTGTGTGAGGAGAGGATGATTGTATGCCTAAGAAGGCTATTGTAGTTATCCCTTGAATAAGAAGAAGATCGATAATCATTGACCATGGATTTTGCCCAATTTGGGTTTCCACATAAATCACTATGTCAAGTGTATGAATGACATGCTTGGTTTAATGTGTGTTTCATCTTGCTTATTTTATGCTCTCTTATATGCTATGTTTTGCTTCCATTGACCAACAAAGGAAATGGTGTTTCTGGTGGGATTATGGAGATGGTGCGGAATGCAATGAATCAAATAGTAGCAACTTGGGGTATGTTGCTCAACAACACACAAAATATCCCACGGATTTATCAGTTACACACAAAATTGTTTGACTCTCACACACAAATTTCAATCAGAAGTTCAATCAGATTCAGAAACTCCAGCTGTATTTGGTCTCCTTGAATGGCATTGGTTTATTTCACTTCAGTTTTGGCAGGAAGAAGTTAAAAACATCAAAGAATATTTCAAATTGTTGTTCTCATCTCAGACAGTGTATTTTGCAGCCTTTAAGATCTTGAATTTTGAACAGTACCATCAAATTTAGTACTTGGGTGTTTTATCATCGTGTTAAAAGATGAAGAAAATGTGGACAAATGTTGCACATTAAAAGTGCTTTCCAGTAAGAAAATTGGTGTTGCAATAGGACGTTGGAAGGGAAGGACAAAGTTTTATGGTTTCACAAATATTATGTCACACACTCAAATCCAATTGGTCAAGAGGCATGGTTGTTTCATTATAGGGAGTCATTGAGGAGAAACGTCATCCAAGAGTGCCAAATAATAGTTGAACAACAATTATCATAATGTCAAAGAACGTCCAAGTGCTAGTCTAAAGCAGTGAAACAAATAATGCCAAGGGAGTCAGCTCATACAATTTCAATTATAAAACAAGTAAAATTAGAAACCCACCAAGGGAATTCACAAATTATCGGGCAATTGCAATTTTTAAATCAATTAAAGGATCGCAATTAAATTGAGAACACCAAATTTGTTCTTGAAGTCATTTTCAAGCATAGATGTTGATGATATTACCAATTTTGTTTTGGGAGCTGACATTGACTAAAAAGGTAGATTGTATGGAAGGGCCTTCTATTAAGTAAATCCTTATTGCGACAGGGATTCAATGTTTTGTAAATATGGCTATGGAGTGACTGATATTGATGGTATGAACCCTCTATCAGTTCATCAGCTAACAAGCCGACCCGTGCCACCAATTTTGAAGGAAACGACTACAATTAGAAATGAAGATAGTTACTTTTGGGAGAAAAACATAAATAATGGCTTTAATGCCTTCATCAATCTAATAAATGCTTAATCATATGTATTGATGATTTATTACTTGAATTAATTTTTGATAACTCCATAAACAATGTGTGAATAATGGTAACTAATAATGAGTAGTTATGGATGCAGAAGATTCACCAGCCCTCCACCATAGTAACAAATCTAAAACATATTTTCCACGAATGAGAAATGAGTGTGAATCATCGACCTATAATATCACTATGGATATCGACAATGTTGGCCAAATGCAGTAGAAAGGAAAGTGTTAAGAAATAGGCAATAGATTTAACAAAGTGTGGGTTATTGTAGAAGTGAAAATCAACTGTGGAGTTCACAAAAAATCACGGGAGGAACATTGAACATGCGAGAGCCTATAGATATGGATTTAATACAAAGTAATCCCAACATGTAGCATATATTACTATAGATTTTGCTCAATAGTTGCACAACAATATGGATGGCATTATTTGACATACTCATTGGATACATCAATGCAATTACTATAGAGTTTGCTCAACAGTTGCACAAAATGCCATCGTAATTCGAGGTTTTTAGGTTGGCACAACATTTTAAGAT